>JABSMS010002521.1:0-11466 GCA_018902275.1 Aleiodes sp. PSUC_FEM 10030003
GAAAATTCCTCCAAAGGGGGGGGGGCATGTAAGGAGTGGGGGAAGTTGAGGGGTGGGGGTCCAGCCAATCAGTAGTCTTTAATTGATCAGCTGATTTATGAACTGTTATCTAATTTCCATATAAGTAATATACTGGAATATATGCATAAAAATCTTAGATTTTAAAGGGATTGTGCTATAACTCTATTAATTGTCGTTCAAAGTCAGTAAAATCGATGGGAAATCGACGCAGCTTAGATGTCGGATTGACCTCGAGGATCTGCATGAACAAAACCGGATATATTTGTGAAAAACTATTAATATCTAGAATCAAAAGATTTCATTTTCTGAAAAAAAAACGAAAACAAATTGTTCCCACCCTGAGGTAAAATCGGTCACCCTACGGTACTTCCACACGCCTTCACTCCTGTGACACCAAAACCAAAAGTTTCTACAATAAATAAATATCAAATATCTTTTTATGCACAAATAAAATATTTAGATATCAAATTTCACAGTTCCGTACAACTTGTAACTGTTGTGAAAGGTAAAATGAGACGCAGTAGTGGGCGTTATGTGGCGAGAGGTAGTTAAATGTTAGAGAGTAAGACACGCAGAGGTCGATCGCATGGTAATATGCATCGTTATCGAAAAACCCATTC
Source organism: Aleiodes sp. PSUC_FEM 10030003 (assembly GCA_018902275.1). Taxonomy (NCBI): domain Eukaryota; kingdom Metazoa; phylum Arthropoda; class Insecta; order Hymenoptera; family Braconidae; genus Aleiodes; species Aleiodes sp. PSUC_FEM 10030003. Next base: position 642 of record JABSMS010002521.1, read on the forward strand.
GCGGAGAAGAAAGGAGGGGGGAAGGGAGAGAGAGGAAAAGGGCTGGGGGATGAGGCTCGTTTCGAATACGATATAACGAGCTCACGGATTTGAACAACAGTTGGGCTATCTCGCTTCCTCAAATACACTCACGATTTATTCATTTAATTTTATTTATAGGTGGATGAAATTGTTTATGTTCTCATTTTACTATTTTTTTTCTCATTTTTATTTTGACTTATGAGATATTTATTGCTACAATAAATTCAAAAAATGAGGGGAAAAATTAAGGAAGGAACTATTCTACATTCGTCTGAAGAATTAAAAGAAAATCAATTTTTACTGTTTTCTATAAACTATAAATGAGTAGAATGATTATGGAAGATGACGTTACAAGTTTAATATTTTCCAAGCATAGTACTCCTGTGGAAGATTTTCTTCGGGCTCAGCCAATGGAAAGAAACTCATTTTTGATGTTTTAATCCAATCAATTTTCCTTAAAAACGCAAAAAAATGCTGAAAATCACTACAAAACGCGATCAGAATTCAGTTTTCTAAGCAAATTCCCATAAATCATGACCAGAACATTCTAAAGATGGTGAGGAAATAGGAAGTAGTCCTGCTCGAAAGCTCAAAATGAAGTATTTAGTGGTTCATAAAATGAACAATTCATTCATTAAGTCAGCAGAATAGATTAATGTACCATCTAAGACCTCAGTCGGTAATGATGAAAAAAGCTCTCGTTCTAAATTTCTCGAAACCCTTCGTTTCGAAATATTCTTAAAACCTTCCATCTTCGTTTTTCGAACGCTTTAAAATTTCATTTCCACTCCAAAAATATTCCTTGATATCAAGAGGAAAACGTGCGAACCACCCCCCGCTCTTCAACCATTTTTATTCTCGTCAGCCAAGACAGTTAAAAGATAGAATGAGTGAAGTTAAAACCCATCATACAACTCCAGTGTAGTGAGTTTTGTTGGTTAGATCTCAAGAATCAGATTCCGCTTCTCTTCGTTGGGGCGTTATATACCGCAAACAATACACGTTGCAGGCAAGCCGTGTCCATGCATAATTCAAATAGTCGCACAGCCATCCGTGGAACCGCGAAACACACAGAGTAGTATCCTCCTACCCTCTCTTGCCATTCCTCTCTGCTCTATGCTCCTCTTCCCTTCCTGTTCTACCGCCTCTTCCTTCCCTCTTCCCTCTCCGCAAGTATATGGAAGCGTAGAGGTGAAATTCTCTCTTCCGTTTCTATGCTCTCGGGCTGTTTCGTAGTAAATACGTAATCAGACCTCGCTATCGCATCATCCCCCCTTCCCGCCCTCCCACTTCCCCTTACTACTCTCTCAGCTATGCGGTTTGTACTGTATGCGTTTGCGATTCTTTATCTCAACTCATTTCGCATTTTGTATCATCTTATTTTGTTACATTTACTGGCTTTATTCTCAATTCTCTATTGCACATTACAATGAGTCACTTTTGGATTACCAATACTTTGTTTACACGGTATCTCACTATAAAATGTGGATGAGATGTTGTATACCGCAATGCGACACTCTGAACTAGTCTTGAATGAAGTCTCAGGAGAAATAGAAACTAATAGAATGAATCTTTCCAATATTTGACGCCATTTTGTTTGTTACTTATGAATATTGTGAGAGAACAAATGAAATTTGTTGAGGGACTTCATGATGCAAATTGAAAGTTTATAAATTCGGACAACAAAATTCGAATTTACCTCCATCATGAATATGGACATTGTATAGACTGATTTTTGAGTTTCCGGCAATAATGTTTCAGTAACGTTTGAATTGCGGCGCGAAGCTGGAGAGAGCGCCACTGCGCGCGCATCACTTGTCTCTCATGATCAAGGCGTTTGCGTGCGCTGTAATTTAGAAAAATTACAAAAAAAGTGGGCATCGAGTGGGTGCCTATAGAGATAGAGAATCAATGAGTTTATCAATGCTTATAATTTTATTTTGTTGTCTCGAATGAATATTCCCTATTATCTAAACAATAGAATTTTTCAAAAATGGTTACTGGATAATTTCTAATGTGTTTCCTTGGGAATTTTCGTCGTGGTAATAAACGAGTCCCCTGAAGAAGGTTCCGGATAGGAAGCGAAAAGTTGGGCTTAGCTTGATGAAGTAACTTTTGGTTCTTATTTAAACCAACATCGACCGATAATGGCCATAATATCAATTATGACATCGAAATAGAGAATTGAAATTCAATGGTGAATATGGAAATCTTCGGTAGCTCAGTTGATAGAGCATGAGACCGGAAATCGGAGGATCGTGGGTTCAAACCCAACTTCCCTAGAAGGAAAAGAGAAAAATGGCCATTAGTAGTTCATTTTTGGTGCAAAGCTTCATCTTCATTAGCACCAATTCATATGTAATATTAGTGCAATGTTGGGCCAATATTGGTGGATAATCGTGGGTCAACATTTGCAACATTGATCATTCCAATGGCATCATTGATTAATGAGAAACTGTGAACGAAAAAATTGGAGACACACACACTAGTCCACTAGTTTTTGTTTATAAATTCGAAATGTGTATTCTTCATTCTTTATCAGAATTATCTGTTAGGATGCAGAACGTAAGTACACCAATAATGAATCCATTTTTATCATTCTATCCCTTATCAATCACAAATTACGATCAGCTTTGAAGTAGCTTACCTTGCTGCCTGAAATTTTTTAATGGTAATAACAATATTCGACTAGATTCTGCCAATGCTGCATGTAAGCATTTTAATAATTCAGAATATTTCGATACAAGCTTTCCTAATCTTTTTTTTATTGAAAACTTTCAAGGATGTATGTCGAAATCCTTCAGTCCCAGGAACCCTAAGACTAGAATTATTGAATAAATCATACAGTTTATGATATTGTAAACCAAGGATTTTGAGTATTTACTCTGATGAGAACAAAGCTCATAAATTATGATTCTACCGTCCATTATCTTTAGAGATCAATCAATGTCATTGACTATTCGATGATGATGAAACGAGGTTCCAAAATCGGAGAGCATGCATGCATCAGAAGTATTGAATTATTTTGATAAGACAATACTCTATTGAATTTCAAAGTACCGGTTATCTCCATACAAGTTTTTCCGATTTTTTTCCCGCTTCAAAACCTCCTCCTGCGTGTTGCTGTTTAGAAGGTAGAAGAAAGAAAAACGAAGATTCGGAATGTTGTACCAGTGTTTTGACTTCGATAGGAACCGTGCGTACCACTACACCTCAATATTTGAGTTTGTATTGCTCGTATACATGCATACGAACAGTGCTCCCTGTTGTCAGAATTTTGAACTTTTTGCATAATTTTACTCTATATATACACAGACTTTACTAACATATGTTTCGTATTAGTGGTGATAGTAATGGTTCCTATGCAGAGTCCTCCCCAGGGTATATTTATTTGATACTAAGAGATTGGAAAAAAAAGAAAAGAAAGCATATAGATTTACTCATAAATCTAACATACTATTCTTAAATATCACAGAGTTAATTATTGTTGAAAATTTCCGACTCTATTACAAAAAAGTACATGCTTTTTTTCATTAAGGATCAAATTTTTTGATCAACTTAACCTGTTGAATGACCGAAAAAGATATGCAAATAATCCCTTATTAATTTCCACGTCATTCATCCTCCATTCCTCTATATCCCTTAATTCACCAGGAAAGGTTATCATCATGGGGTTAATGACGCAGGATTCGTCTCCGCGTATTTCATACCTACCTTTCCTTGCGTCAAGAGACAACCCAGGGTTATCCCAGGCTATATGCGCCAAGAGTATCTGGACTTATGACGGAAACAATTTAGGGGCTTTGGTACTAACGTAAAAGCAGGAGGAGGAGGGCAACCCAGGGACAGTACATATATGCACTGAGAGAGTGTGCGTGTCGGTGTTGCCAGGGTTGCCACTTTTCCCCACCCACGTGTAACCGAGAGACACGGTGGGATTTGGACTAGAGAGGTATACCAAAATGTTGAGGAGATAGTGCGAAAGGGAAAGGAGGAGAGGAGTTAAGCTGCAATAAGTCGAGGGATGAGCGGGAGATGTGGCCGAATCGTAGCTCGCATACTGATATCGTTTCCCACCTCGGACTCTCGTCTCTCTCACACTCATTTCGCTTTTCATCTTTTTCCTTTTTCATATATTTTCTTTTTTTTTCATCTGCGTCTTTACGTTACAATAGAGAATGGAGAATGAAAAATTCGTGGGGAACTCGGAAACGTTTTCGTTCAAGTTGCACTTTGGTGAGAGGGGCCAGAGGATTCACGAAGAAGAGCTGAAAGATATGAAAAAAAGGAAAAAAATTGTCGACACGTAGAAAAAGAAAAACGAGCAGAGGAATTTATAAGAGTTGAAGGGAATAAAAAAAAGCAAAACAAGTTTGGGAAAAGGAGGAAGAAATAAAGGCAGATAAAAGAAGGATGGAAACTCGAGGCATGTCTTCTCAGGAGAAAGAAAAAAGGGACATTGGAGGAAATGTGGATGGACATTGTGGAAATGGATATTTTCATGAAATTGTTGAATGCATCGTCAATGTGGAGAATAAATGTCAGAAAAAAATTGTAGTTAAGAGGAATCGAATGAATCAGCCCTGGGAATGTAATTGCATGGTGTGAGGTCAGTTTCGAAAAAGGGGAAAAAGGCTTAACAAGCGAAAAGAAGGAAATAGCGCAAAATCAGTGCGAATCACTGGATACTACATGGGATGAATTGAAATAAGTAGGAATTTTTCGAAAATCATGGGGAGGAATTCTGAAATTCACTAAGAACTTCAAGAATTCGGTGAAGAGCCGAAGTAGGTGAAAATCGTTGGAGAATCATTCGAAACATTTAAATCTTCTGGAAACTGAATTTTTTTTTGGAATCATGGAACAGTTGCTGCAGAATTTTGAAGAATTATGGATAAAAACAAAAAATGCTGGAAATCAATGGAAAATCCTTCAAAGTAGTTCAAAATTGCTGAAAATCAATTAAAATGATTGTGAATTACCGTAGATCACTACAAATAACTCATCATGGCTGCAAATCGCCAGTAATGACCGAAGATGCCCAAGAATTCATTCAAAATGCAGAGAAAATACTACCAATAACTGAGAAATACTGCAAATCATTGAATATCGCTTAAAATAACTTGAAATTATGCGCAATGCGTCGAAGAATTCACAAGGCATCGTCAAACCTGACTGGTAAGCATCATAGAGAGTACTACAAATTACTAAAAACCCTGAATCGTAATTAGAAATGCTGAAAATCACGGAAATCGTCCTCAGAAATCAAAAAATGACTGAAAATCATTACAAATCAATCAAAACCCTTAGTGTCTACAAAACTATGGTAGAAACTGAGAATTGAGTTTTTCAAGCGAATGCCCACGAATCATAAGCACGAAAATCTGACAATGGCGAGAAAAATCTCACTTCGTTAGGTTCGTAATTCCCAACAACTCCCGCGCAACTTGGCGCAGCCCTTCACCGAGTTGCCATAAGCGAAATTGGTCTCCCACGAAAAAAAAAACAAAAACAATAACACACAAAAAAAGGGAAAAACCCCGAAAGGAAAAAGAGATCGAACTTTCAAGCGCAAACGTTATTTCCCGTAGCTGCTCCTTCCCACAGGATAACTTTCTTCTTTCTCTCTTCCACTGTGTTTGGACTCCTGCGAGCGGTAAAATGGGCGGTAGGGATAAGGGCGTCACGGCGAGTGAAGACGGACGTCGCGACGCAACCATAAATCCAAAGCTTTAGCCGGCGACGGTGAGCGTCCTCTTCCTATCCCCGTTACAACTGGGCCCAACCTACTTCAACTTGTCACTTGTATACACTTCCACGCTCCCAAACATTTGCGACGTCGACCACGGATTCTCCCTTCCTCAACTCTTCAACTCTCCTCTTTACTCCTTTGCCCACCCCTCTCTTGCCGTTTCCACTCAAAGGCTCAGGCTTCTTCCCGCCAAAAGGTACCAACTAACGTTGCAGGAGTTCTAACTCAGTGGAAAGCGACAACTTTGATTATACTACTCTCTGGCTTTTATGGGACTTAGTTCCAAGCTTCTGTTTGTCTCATTTCAAAATCACCCTCAAACATTTAATCCATTAATTCTAACTACTTAACATCTACGTATTAATGTATTTAAACTGTTTTGGAAAATCCAGGATTTTATGGTTATTGTTAAGCCAATAACGGTGTTTATGGTGAATTTTGGAGGTGAGGAAAACTTTTTGCGGATATAATTGATTTTTGGAAGAAGAATTGATGAGCCGTTGGTCGGAAAAAAGTTTGAAGATTTGTTGGAGTGAATTGACAACTGGTTAATTAGCTTAATTAGAGATGGTAAATTGTGTCGATGTGGTAATTTTCAGAGTTGAGAAGGTGCAATGGCGGCATTCGAACAAATTGCAATGAATTCAACGGCAAACTACACTCTTAAAAAAATGAACATTCAATATCAACATGCATATTCAATTTCGAAACAGCAATTCGAATTCCAGTTAAGACTGAATCATCTTTCTAATTTAATGTATCATAGAACATTCGAGTACGCTATGAATTAAGAAATTAAAATTTTTTGAAAATTAAAATTTTATGAAAATAAATTTTTTGGATATTTTGAGGATAATAGAATTCTGGAAATTTGAAAAAAATTTAAATTCTAGAAATAAATCAGTTTAAACAAAATTTACAATTTTTTAAAAAATCGTCGAGATTGCGATAATTTTGAAACATGAACATTATTGAAATTCAGAAAAAAAAATATTCAAAAATTCGCGTTGATTCGGAATTTGTGAAATTTGAACAATTAGAGATTACGGGAAAAATAAACAAATTTCAAAAAATAGAACTGTTCAATTTTTCAAGAAACAACAAATTTTCCATTCTTTCCCGAAATTTCCTCAAAATTTCAAGTTTTTACATTTTTCTTCAATTCAAATTGATCAAAAAAATTAATTCCCCTAGAAACAATAAATTTTTTATATACCAATTATTTTTTCAAAACTTCAATTTTCCAGATTTTTCCCCAAAATTTTCGTCTTTGAATAGCTTCAAAAATTAATTATTTAATTTTCTTCCAGAATTTTATGACAGAAGAAAATCATTTAAAAAATTATTTTCATACGCAATAAATTGCCAGAAATCCTGCGAAAATCCAATGTTTTGTTATTCTCTAGAATTATTAATGAAGATCCATTTTGCCTCAGGTGTCCATTTTACGCCACTCACACCCTGATAATTTTTGACCAGCATCTATTATTTCATTCTAAAATAAATATTTCGATGCTTCTGCACCACTGCAGAAGAACACTCACCTCTCCTCCCGTACAATTCACTTAATTCTCCAACTGAATTAATATTTTCTAATTTTGTCTCTGCTTAATTATAGTTATTACCCTCTTTACTTTATCCCCAAGAAAAAAGCCCAAGTAAACTGCAAGCAAGGGGTAAAAACTCTTTCTTATTAATTTTCTTTTTTTCGCCCCATCATTTTTCACTTTTTTCATTATATATTTTTTTCTCCATTTCTTTTTTTTCCCGTTGCTCCTTGTAGGTAGACTAATTCTCCCGAGTTTCCTTGCAGCAAGCACAAACTTACCAGTGATGTACTTGCCCCAAGAGTCCACCGGGGGTTGAAGGGGGTATATTATACCCAAGCAGTTTTCGTTCACACTCGTTATAACCAAGTCTATCCTTTACTTTTCCTGGTTTCACTATGAAAAACGTGAAATACCAGGGGCAAATTATGGGTTAAAGGCACAAAGATGGAGGGGAGAGGGATGAATCTAAGGGAGAAGAGGTGGAGGAAAGCAGCTCGCCATTATGAAACAAATTAAAAAGTAATTAAAACAACTGGGGAAAGCCCTCAGACTCTTCGTATAGTGGAGCTACTCGAGAAAGGTTTGTTTTGACGTGACGAATGACTGGAAGAGGGCGTTGCTGCGAAAATAATAATAATTTTGTTTATCGTGATGGGCAGACAACAATTCTTGGATAATTGTTTCAGAATATTTTATTATAATGTGTGTTGGATCTTCTTCCATTTTCTGGATTTACTCCAATGATAAAATTGCTGAAATTTGCGGTAGAAAATCATACAATAAAATCCTCGCCAGACCAATAGTTCTCGGAATATCAAATTGCTGTCTCCGCTTTTTTCAAATGTAACATGACGGTGATACACGTGGAACGACAGATGCGCGTACAGTGCACCCCCGCAAAAATTTCTGCAGCGCTGCCATTTTTTGATACTTTGAACTAATAGTATATTATGCACCTAGAGAGGAAAGAAGTTAATGTCGACAAAAAATATTAAAGAGTATCTAAACATTGTAGCAACTTTTTGAAGTTAAGTGTTTGTAGATGTTTAAAATGGTTTTGAATTGAATAAACTGAACTGCTAAATTAAAATGACGAGACGTCACACAGAATGGCGGCCACTGAGAGGCCATCAATTAACGCGCCTCTGGCTTCCACTTCATTTGCCTATGAATAAATAATAGTCGATTGGGAATACCGAGAAAGAGAGAATGAAGAATGAGAAGTGCAATGGTTGAGAAGTGAATTTCACCCCATAATACACAACGTTGGAGGTGTCACTCGAAATTGTCGGGGTGCAAAAGCGACCTTGTGGATAGCAATGAAGAAAAAAAGGTAGGGGGAAAAAGGAGAGAAGTTGAGAGTACACGATGTTGGAAGAGTATGGCTCTCAAATATTAATGCGCGTCTCGTGGACGTCACACACGCTACCCTTCTCTCGCATTCTCTCTCCATCAGTGCGATTCTTGGGTATGGGTAGACCTCTTGTACATGATCCATACGGGTACATCTACTCAAATCCATCTCTCCAACAATTTTCGCCGTTTATTTATACGATATTTCAGATGTTCTTCTAAACATAATTAATTAGGCGTTTCTTGAATATGACTATTTCGACGGATGTTCGTCTTGAATCGATCGTGACATCACTTTTCATGAATCGACCAGAAACGCGTTCGATAATGAGTTTCTCCTGATGAGATAAAGAGAAGACTTAACATAGAATGAAGAGAAGACTCACATCATCTTTGAGTTTTCTATAATAGTTATGTAGCTGGCACTGGATTGACCATCGAAGGGATTACCGTTCGAGCCCCAGCTAGTGAACATGAAGATCACTTTTTTAGGATGATAAAGTTCATAGAATTGCATTAATCTGTGACAGCATGAGTGAAGGATAAAAATTGATTTTCTTCGATTGAATTAATTATCGACGAGAAATAACAATGGAATTGCTAGTCGGCAGACTCTTTATCGATTAAGTTAAATTGAATTTCCCTTCGATACACGAGACTATAAAAATATCCAACCATTATAAAAATAATCGAGTGGAAAAGAGAACGAGAGAAAATGCATTCTTTCCTCTATTCACATTTTTACTGTTAGTCGCACTCGTCTCTTGTGTGACAAGGGCCGGAAATATTTGGCAGCTGATATGGCGCGTACCTCCGGCTGGTAATTAAAAATGTCTCCCACGACCCCTCTGGGGAGGGCAGAGAGAGAGAGAGAGAGGGAGAGGATAGACTTGGGAATAGGTATGTAGAGATCGAGGCTTTTTCTCTCATCCGCACTCTCTTGCAGTTCAATAATTCTTCTCCCTTTTGGCCTCTCGCTCTCTCGCGCGCGATGCATGGCCCGAACGTCGACACGGAGAGACTGCCTGTCTAACTGGTATGCATCGCTCTTGTGGTACTAATGAAAAGCCTCATCGGCGTGCGTCACGGACTAACGAGGAAGACCATGTCACCCCGAGTGGTGAGAGAGATCGCTCTGTGTGATTCTCAAACTGTGAAAATATTCATTAAATCGTTTTGAATCAAGTTTTAATGAAAAAAAGAAAGAGAAAAAAACCTTCATATCAATCATGTAAAATATTAAATTTATAAGTTATTCATTGATATTATAAATGATATTAATGAATTTCCATATTTCAGTTAACTCTGAATTTATTCATTAAATTTAATTTAAAGTGAAAGTATTCTAATTATGAAAATGAGTTGAATTTTATATTTGACATGAATTTGATTGGAATTTTAACACGATGTAATTTATTTGAACTATTTAGAGCTTTAGATTCAATTATCGATTGAAATGTTATAAAAATTATTCAATATACACATCAAAATTCTATTCTTACGCAATTCCTCGCCTAGATCACATGGAAATTTCGTCAAAAACTAGGAGACTATAAAAGAGTACTCTGAAATTAGCAATTGAAAGAAAATCCAAAAGATCCAACTAAATTAGATCCAACTAAATTAGTTCTAATGCAGAGAATAATTTTTTCAAGATTATTCTGGAAAATTCAAAAAATTTATTCGATGAATATTTAATTCAAATCTCGAATTGAATTTTACTATTCAGTTCAATTCGATACGCAAAATCTTTTGTCATCTTTTCTCCGGCCGTGGTTTCATCTGATAAGAATTGTTCGTTCTTTTTTTCTATTAATCTTAATAGTCAATATTAATTTTTGCATTGTATTCACTGACACATAAAAACACAGATTCATTCCAAGTGAGCTCTGAGGTTACATGTAAAAGCGGTTTACAGAGTACTAGCGGGAGTCTCATGTGTCGGGTATCATTTCTTCATAAGCATCAAAATTCAATTCTGATTGAATGTGCTTCATCATTTATAGTTATTATATCGTCATCCTAGAAATAAAAGGTCGTAAGTGTCATTTTTCGGGCGAAACGTTAATCTTGCCTCAACCAACTAACATTACAAATCTCTTGTCATTTGATGTATTCACTTCGCAAAATGTTCGGTTTCTCGTATACA
>JABSMS010002522.1:0-37217 GCA_018902275.1 Aleiodes sp. PSUC_FEM 10030003
GATTTTTTTTTACTGAAAAAAAATTAATACAATTTTTATTATACTATTTTTATCGGGAACGTCACGTGGCAATTGTTTTATTATTCATCGTTATATCTCCAGAGGTAATCCAATGCAAAATAGCAAGAATGAATTTTTAACGATCCAACAAGTCGATAAAAATCATTTCTGAAAATTTAATGATGAAATTGCTTTTTTTTTGTTTCTCATTCTGAATTGAATATTTCCTCATTTTCATGAACTTGTGCTGCAGCAAATGGTAAAAATACACGACGATTATTACAGTATCGATTATTGTGTTTGACTGTAAAGGGAAAAAGGCGGAAAGGGGACCGTACTGATACTTTATTCTAATCAATAATCTTGAAAAATTAATGGTCAATTCAAAAAAGGGTGAATTGTTTTGTTTTGTTTTATTTAATGATAAAAAAATGAGTGAATATTTCAGCGAATAACTTGGAAACTGAGGGAATTAGAGCAATTTTGTAAGAACCTTTTTCGTAGAGAAAAGTCAAAGCTACAAAAAAAACTCAGAGAATTTTTTTTTCGCACGGAAAGTGAGCTATTTCCGAAAAAACCATCAATTCGGTATGAATGATTTGAGGAAATCATTGCCCAAACAATCATTGGCCAAATTGTTTTATGAACCTTTCTTGTAGTGGACATTGAGCGCTACAGGAAATGTCCCCTGAAAATTTCTAGTTCATTAAATATTCGTGAAAATTCATAAAAAATCCAAGAAATTAGCGAATCGTTGCAATAAGTTGTTCCAATATATCTCAGTAACTGAGCGAGATAGAGAAGTTTTAGTAACGGTCTTCTTTAAAGATACCATTCAGCCCTACGGAAAAAAGTTTTATGAGAATGTTGTTATCTCCCTTAGCTTCTGAGATATCTCAAGAAAATCGTTAGATTCACATAAACATTTATTACGGAAACGATTCAATAATCGTGGCAAAAACTGGTTGCGTGGAAATCTTTCAAATTTCTCTCCATCATCATAATGATCTCATTGAAATTCTAGAAAGCCAAAAAAATAATTAATAAATCAACAATGTTCTGTCATTGGATTAGGCAAAGATATCTCGCAAGTGGGTATCATCTCTGCATACCGACAAGTATTATGCAATGGCCTCGATCCCGTCACACACAGCTAAATCGCGGATCGACACTGTGCGTGACTTTTACGTAAGATCAACGTTCTATGTTATTTTATTTCATTGTAAAACACGGTCAATGATCGAGAATATGAAATTGAAAGGAAAAACAGAAGGAAATAAAGAGTAAAAAATAAACGAATGAAAAGTTAATTCATAGAAAGTTGTAATTTATTATCGTCAAGTTTTAATCTGATAATAAGAGTGTTGAAGAAAATGTAAATTTTTCGACAAATAAATTGTAGTTGTGAATTGTTAGATAAGGAGTGTTATTAATAAATCAAGTGTAGTTGTCGTTTGGCTCGATTTAGAATGGCTGACCTATTAATTGTCTCAGCCCAACCTATCTTTTCAAAAAAATTAACGAAAATATTTTTTTTTACCTAGGCTTTCTTTTTTCTTTATTAAAAAAAATGGAATTTTCGATGATTTTCATTATTTTTGGAGGGAATAAAAATTTGAGGTTCAATTATATTTTTAAATTTCCCGGGTTATTTTCACTGTTTTCACAAAGTACAACCTGTTGCACTGTTTCCAAGTACTAGGGGATTATTAGGCGTACAAGTGGCTACGGAAAATAGTCGAGGGAGGGAGATGAAGTGGAAGTTGGTGGTTCGTTGAATTTTATTACGAAAGTTCATTCGTTTCATCGTCATTAATAATCAGTGAGGTTTGGGTAATCAGCGTTACATTAATTATGAGGATTACATTAATTAGATTTCCTCACCAGAGGAGTTAATGAATTGATCATCATTACTAATTAGATTTCTGCGAGAACGTTTGAATAATTAAAAGGATATCCCGAATACTTGAACTGTAATTGAATATTGAAAATCGATTGTTTTGGAAATAACTTTGGAATGAGTGAGTTTTGGAGAATTTGTCAAGGAACCTTTCTTGTAGACAACGTTATATCCCACAAAAAAAACTCTTCATGAATTTCACTAGACCTAACAGTTTCTAAGATATTTGATAAATTCTTTCAAAACTATATTTTTAGGGATATTTGTGAAATGAAATATTTTCTTTCTTTTTTATTGAATATTCCAATCTATTTCACAAATAACTGAGCAACGAATGGGCTTAAAAAAATTTGTAAGAGAACTTTCCTTCAAAAAAAATTTTGTGCCTTGCGAGAGGTATCCTTAAAATTTTTCCTAAATCTTATCGTTTCCGCAATATCTTCAAAATTGATCTCCACCTCCTTTTTTTTCGATTTTTTGTCAAATCAAAGTGAAAAGATCCAAAGGCTTTTTTCAATGTTCGACCCAATGAAAAAGGGCACTTTACACAATTTATTTGCAAATTATTGCGAAATTGAGAATGTCCCAAGTCCTTTCACCCCAGAATTTCCTTGACCCAAACTATCAGGTTCAAACTCTGGTAGTAAGCACTGAATTTTTTTGTAAAATCGATAGAAACTCCAGCGTGCTCAATAACTATTTAATGCTCAGTACACCGGTACCCTTGAGTCAACATCGATTCTGCCTTGGGACTCTTGATATTTACCAATTGGCCTCTTGTGTTATTCATTGAATATCGATGAGTACATTGTTTGAGTATTCCAACTCCTCCTCAAGACAAAACCATTTTTATGAATTTTTTACACGAAAAAATCTCTTCTCAGAATGAATTATCGAATTGTTTAATCCAATCACGAATGAAATTGAATTTTTGCTACGTCATCATCCAAATGACAGGAATTCGATAGCTACAGCTGACGCTTACAGATTGAGCACGTCAACTCGAGAAGAATTGTATGGACTCGTCCTCACTCATCCGCATTATAAATCATTCTTCTTTGAGAATTGTTTTTTCTTCAAGTTTTATGAAAAAAAATCAATTTCATTGAAAAGCTAGAGGAAATGCTATAATGCTATTGATTTTGGTCCAGTAATTTCCGAGACATTCTCAAACGTGAAAACGAGCGGTCTACCATTGATCTAAAATCGATTGTATTATACCAATTTCCCAATATTTCCGATGAAATTATTCATTTTTCAGGAACCCGACGATTTCCCAGGGACGAACAATGAAAAATTGTCAATTCTGTCTTTTTAAAGAAATTCTGTATCATAAAAAAATTATTCCGAAAGATTGTTATACATTCCTCATAATTTATTTTTCAACACGTGTCGGGAATGAATTAAAAAAATCCAATCTCACAGATGAAAAATTCATTCGAGTAAACTTGACTCATTCTTAAGATAAATATACTCTCTCACACTGTCACAACTATTCTGATACAACTATGATCTAACACACCCTTATTACCAAGGAGGATGTGGAAACAGTGACGTCACGCTCTGATAACAGACACAAAAGTTACATAAAAGCTAAACCGGCGCCTTTTGTAGATATCCAACACCCTTAGTTCCTGTGTACTCACTTTGATAATAGGAGGAATATGTGGAAGAAGTGTATTTGCAGAGGAAAGCGTCTTCATTGTGAATTCAAAATGAATAATAAAAATGAAAGGATAAGCAAATGGAAATAATCCAGCAGATGCTTTTCTTCCTGTTTTATATCATTTTTGAAAGCTGAATTTATTGAATGCGTCTTAATTCTTGAAGGGGAAAATAAATTTGGAGCCACATTTGTTTCATTTCAAATGTCCTCGTATCAAATTGGTGGAAATAAAAATTCCGAATGAATAATTCCATTCATTTTCTACAGAAAATTCAGTAGTGAAGTTTTAAAAATGAGATTAATCGGTGCCGAGACACGTATTTCATTAATCATTCTTAGGAAATTTGGGTAGCATTCCAGCTACATCTAACTGTTATTATTTCGTCGTAATGAATTCCATGGTGAGTGAGGATCTTCAGTTATTAAGTGTATATGACTGAAGTCGGAATAACCGGTACCTATCGTCTGTATTATGTATTTGTCGAGAATTGAATTCTCTACAAAACCGGTTTCATTCACTGTGATACAAAACAATTTGAAAATAAACAAAAATTAAAATAAACGGGTGAAAATACAATGTTTAATTTAACAGTTCGAATTGTTTGAACTCACATTGTTTAAATTAGCAATAGTAATTCGTCGGTAGTTTGAAAATTTCAATAATTTTCACAATTGTATAAAATTATCAATGACCTCTTCGTCAAAAACTGCAATGT
Source organism: Aleiodes sp. PSUC_FEM 10030003 (assembly GCA_018902275.1). Classification (NCBI taxonomy): domain Eukaryota; kingdom Metazoa; phylum Arthropoda; class Insecta; order Hymenoptera; family Braconidae; genus Aleiodes; species Aleiodes sp. PSUC_FEM 10030003. The sequence continues at coordinate 4,283 of JABSMS010002522.1, forward strand.
TTTCATTGAATTTAAAATTCCATACGACGTGAAGCACGCAACATTCCACAGAATTCTCTCCATCCAGTGTGTAATAGCACTTGCGTGTGTACATCAAACCATTTGAATTAAACTTGTGTGTATGTGTGATGGCGAGTCGATAAACCCAGCGCACTATTCGTTGAGTTCTTTCTTTTTTCCTGGAAAAAAAAACAAAAGATTTTCACCAGCTGTGTGCTTCATGCTACAAACATTTTCTCATTTTCCATTCTCTCTCTCTTTTTTTTCATTTATTTATTTTCCTCACTATTCAAGTCACACTGTGAAAATTCTTTGTCCCTAAAATGAAAATACGCAAAAGACATCCAAACACAATTCTCCAGTTCACTGGTCTGAAATGCGGAATGTTTGTTACCACGGGAAAAAAATATCCTTTTTACGATTTTAATTGCGAATGAATTTTTCGTATTCACTTTTAATTTTTGGTATTCAATGAACGACAGAAGAGAAAAATATTTTCAGTTTATTTTTTTAATGGATTTTTTCTTTCTTTTTTCAATCGAAAATAAAAAGGTAACGAGTTCATTGGTACTTTGGGATTAGTTTTTTGGAAATATCTCGAAATCTAAGAGAGATGAAGAACTTTTTGTAGAGATCCTTTTTGTAGTTCACATTTCCCTCTATAAAAAGTACTGCACAAAATTTTCTGATGATGGGTGAGAATTTATAATATCTTCGTGGAAAATTATGTAAAAAATTCCGAAAGTTTTGAGCATACAGAGTAATCCTCAATACAATTGTAGCGGATGATTCCACAGTCAATAGAAGAGTACTTCTGTTTAGATAAATACATCTTTCCTATTTATTTTTGAATAGATGGAGTTACTCAGACATGGCCAGATGAGAATGTTCAGGTATAAGTGGGTCAGGAATACTTGGAGAATGCCCAAGAATTTCTGAATTTTTCATTACCTTTCACAGAAATATAACAAATTCACATCCATCACATCATAATTCAAATATTCGTTTTTTTTCCTTTAAAATTTTCTGAAAGTTCACTGAATTTTTCGCAGTGATGCAAAATTTTTCTCAAATGTTTTTGAGCTTTATTTAAAAAATTTGTCAGTTTCTCTGCAGCCCCTTATGAAGTAAAGGGGCCGTCCAAAAATTGCACCGCGCGTACACAATTGTACACGGATGCGAGTTATATTTGTATTGGTTTCAGCATCAGTACCCTCACTAAACGATCCCTGAATACTATGCTCCCCAAAGACAAGGACGAATTTACCAACTACACAGCCGGGATTTACGTTCTATTCTTGAGAGTTGACTTGCAGAAATATTTCGACATCTAGCGTCAGCCGCTCGAACTAAAGAATACGCCCCATTCATTACTTTTTTTTTAATAACAGTTATTTTTCCACTAAGAACTGAATAATTATGTTAATGGTGATTCTCACAGGGAACTTTGTTAATTACTTAATCAATTATTAAAAATAGTTTTCGGAAACTTCCCAAGGGTATCATTCTTCATCAATGTGAAATGAGAACACTTCATTAATTAGAGAACAACATTAATTAGTAAATGAATTCAGTAAAGTGACACAGCGAGATAGATTGAAAATTTTTAGTGTTTTGTTAATATCTCGGAAAGTATTGCAGTTGGATTGGAAAGAATTTATGCAGAGGCCTTCTCTGTAGCCAATCAAATTATCTACTAAAAACGCCTGATGGTAAATTATTCTAAGGCTGATAGTTTCCGAGATATTCACAAATTATTCCAAGTGAAATATTTCAAATGCGGAATACTAAACTCGATGACTTCTTTCCAAATGGAAAAAACCATGACGAATTGGAACACTCAATTTCATTCAATCTCAATCCATAAACCTTATCACTTTATGACTGAACGAAAAAAAAATTCAATTACCAATGAGCGATCAATCTCTTTCACTCTGTCGTACACTTGTTACACGAAAAATATATCAACGTTTAATGCTTCTGCATCCTTGTCCTGATTATCCATGGCATCGTGATAATCTACTTTTCCATTTTGAGATTCACAGTGATTAATTTTTCAATGATTGACAATTCAACACACTAGCTGACACATTATTTCCTTCGTATTGAAAGAGCTATCAATTTCAAAGATTGATTAAAAAAATCAAAATTTTTCTATATCTATATATATCGAAATTTTTTTGACCAAAGTAAATTTTTCTACATTTAAGTGCACTTTCTTGCAACAAGATTTTTTTTTCTCAGTGTAAAAATTTCTGTATCTCGCTTCGATTCCGAGATATTTTACAAAAAATGATTGTAAACTCACTCAATCTTCTTCACTTTCTTATAAAAATCTCGGAATCCATCAGAGATCGAGAAATTTTCATAATGATTTTTTTTGTAGCTCTAATATCCCTTTACAAAAGTTTTCTATAAAAATTCCTCGTTTCCTTGGATCTGAACATATTATTTAAAAACCAACTCACAATCAGATTCAACGTAAACCGTTCCTCTACGAAAAAAAAGAGGCTCAATGACTCAATTGCAGTTGATGATACTCAAAGTACCAATGACCTTCCATTTTCTCTGCTGCAGTAATCATTATCATCATTTTTATTACCGAGTTTACTGCTTCTTTGTATGTTTCAATGTAAAGTTTTTTATGTAAACTGGTATAATACGAACATTTCGCGATGATAATCTCCGTATATTCGTCACACTCTTCGGAACCATTGAAACATTTGCGTAACTCTAGATGTCATTGATGATAAATTTTAATTAATTGCAGTAAAACCCAATGATATTCCCATAATCGTCACAAAAATTGAAAATTTCAAAATTTAAATTAATTTTTTCCAAACTTTTTTTTCGAAAATAATTTTTTTCATTAAATTCATCATTTATATTGCAAAGAAGCATTGGAACTTAATCTTTCTCATAACACATAACTTTGATAAGTAAAGTTCTATTTCATTTTTTCACCTCTGTGTTCATTGCAAGTGTGTTTAAACGATTCTTCTATCTTATCAGTTAAGGCACGTTGTGGAGAAAGAGTGGGGAGTTTTGAAATCTCTCTGGTTACTTTTTTTTTTAATGTATTATACCTGAACTATATGGTTCTCGTAATTATTCAACGAGATATGCCCCACTTTGTACAATAGGTAGTATAATTTTTATGTACAACGTAGTCTGTAACTCGAGCCACTACCTTGATCACCCGTTTGCAATCCACTTGTCACTGATTCTAGTACGTATCATTTGTGTTTGTGTTCATCTGTGGGTAGGATCTATTTTATTCGGAAGAATAAAAGTGTTGAATTTTTATTTTTAATGAAATTAATGAAACTGAAATTATTTTCATAGAGACGTGGCTTCTTCAATTGCTTTAACTTGACTTTCTGAACCGTAAGTTTATTAATAATTGATTCGAAAAATCATGATCATTTAGATGAAGTAGGCAAAAAAATTGAATAATGTAAACTAAGCCAGATAGAGAAATTTTTATTGGAATATTTTTTGTAGAGAAAAAAGGAAGCTACAAAAAAGGTCGTTACAAATGTTTTCGATATCTTACTCAGATTGCAAGATATTTGCAACAAAATCGATTTATCATTTTTTATCTCTGAACTTCCCACATTTTTATCAAATACCTCGAAAAGTAAGTGAGATAGAGAAATTTCAGCAGAAATATTTTTTGTAGCTATTTCTTTTCTCTACAAAAAAGTTCTCTTTGAAAATTTCTCTATCTCGTTAACATTCTGAGATAGCCGAAGTAAATTGATGTTAAAAAAATTGAATTTATTAATAAAGCAGTGAACGATAGATTCTCATTTATTTTTTTGATAATATCTCGAAATCCGAGGGTGATGGAGAAGTTTTCATACATGCCTTTTTTGTAGAGCAGAATCATAACTGCGAGAAAGGCCCCCACAAAAATTCTCCTATCTCCTATAGATTCTGAGATTTTTTCGAAGAATCGAAACTCGAAAGAAACTGAAATTTCTCCTGTTCACTCATAATTTAATTGAAAAAACCTAATCAACTGTTCTCTAATCACTATGAGTGGCAATAATCATCCACGCTAATTAGATATGAGCCGTGCGACTCATTGAAATATCAATAGATTATCCAAGTCGTTATTAAAAAGTCAAATAACGTAATTATGATTATTAGCAAGATCAATAGTATTAATTATGAGAATAAATATATAATTAATAATCAATGAGAACTCATCCGAATGTGTTGATTGCTCGATAATATTAAGAGTGTTTATTATCTTGAATTGATAAGATTAGGTTTTTTTTTGTTAAGTTTAATTGATCATAAAATAAAAATGGTACTGATTAAATTTTTTCATTTTTCCGTTTCTTATTAATAAGTCTAATTCATAAGACAGGATTTCGAAAATTAATTCTATAATAGCGTAAATGAATTTTTCGATGAGTTGAATCATAGAATGTGGTGGTCTTGATGTATATGATTCATGTATACGCGACATATTTAAAAAGTCCGGTGTAAACCTGTTTAATATAAATTGTAATAAATTCGAAACAAGGTTGAATAATTATTTGACTTTTTTTTACTCAAAATCTCTTTGTAAAGAGACAAAAATCATCGTATTTACAAAACTGCCATATTATCAATGCTTATCTATAAAATAAGAACGTGTCAAGGAATAAACCAATAAAAATTTTCTATATCAAACTATCTGATAGCAGCAGAAAACAAATATTTTTTCTCAACATTTTTTTTCGTAATTTTTTTCTTATTTCAATTGTCGTGTTTATCATTTTTTTAACGAGAAATTTATCCACCTTTTATCTGTTAAATTTATGCGCAAGACAATTTATTATTTTTTTATAGCACATTTATCTTAGTCAATGTCAAGAATTTTAGCGTTCTCAGGGCTTCCAAGAGTATGAAAAAATATTTTTTCAACATTTTCGCACCGTTTTTTAGGGCAATATTTGTTTTTCAATATCTCGGAATGTTAATTACACTCTTTCGAGAATATTTTGAGATATTTCATGAATCAATTGATTTATTTAGCAGTGGAGTGGTGAGAAAAAAGGATTTCACTCCAAGTTTTTTTTGAAATATCTCAGAAAGGAATAGAGATGTGGCATTTTTTGTAGTCATCCAAAAAATTTTTTGGAAACACTTTTCGATAAAAAATTTAATCAACAAATATTTATTTTAGAAATCTGAACATAATCGTACAAAAAAATATTTTCGAAGTTTCGAAGAACGTCATGAAAGAATAATGAACTAAAAAAATTCCTCTTAATCAGTTTTTTTTCATTCCAAAGAAAATAAAAAAAATTAATGAAGTGATTTTAAGTAATATTATTTTTCTTAATAATTAAAATAGATAAGTCATGATGAGTTTCATTGAATGAATATTGGTTGTGCATTGATTAATTAATTATGACATTAATAATCATGATAATATCATTGCCGTAGAATCAAAAGGGCGTAAGTTAGTATTCTTATAAAAAAATGAGTGGAGATTCGATTTTTGAAGATTTTTAAAAAATGACACTTACAACCTTTTGACTCTAGAACGACGATATTAAGTTTGCTTCCTGCATGAAGAATTATAAGAAATGAGAATTAACTTCTTGATCGATGTGATAGAAAAATGCTCAGTCATATGAATTTTTTGAGAATGAAAAAAAAATTATCCTTCAGCATCAACAGTTCAACCTTGACGCTGTACGATGGCATCCTGTTGAAAATTATTTCCGACTATTATATCATTGTACATTAATTTTCATATCTATTACCGAGAAACGGTATTTCAATTTTTCCAAAGGCATTATTGATTGACATAAATAGAAATCCATTCAAACAATGGAGTCCATATTTTCTTGAATATCGTTAAAAAATTGAATTTGATATTAAAAATCGCCAAATTTTATTTCAGGACTTTTTTTTAAAGATTATTATTTTTTATAATAAAGAATTCATTGTATAAAACAATAATTTAACTGTCCACGAGGTTTATAATATTATCCAATCCGCCACAAAATACTCATCGTGAACGTCGTAATACATAGTCTCTGCCCCCATTATAAATTTAACACCATTGAGACACAGTGCTTCCTCATGTGTCACTTACAATGTCACTCTGAATCACGAACTCGTGATAATCATCGCAATGGATGGATAAAATGAATTGTACTGAAATTTTTTTCATTTTCACGACCTGACGGAGTTCATGTTTTCGAAAAAAAATCATTCCTGAGTCAAGAAAATTGCGCTGGAAAATACAATAATACAATCAATTGAAATTCAATACTTTCGGGGATAATTGAAGAGATTTACCATTTGAAGATTTTTATTAACATTAATACAATAACAAGGTAAAAATCATTACAAGTTTACAATGATTTATTTTAGCATAGCAACAGTTATGCGACTTAGGAAAAATAATGTCCGATAAAAATCCCAATGACAATTGAAAAGATTTTAGGCTTTTATTAACGTAGATAAGAACAACTATGTACATTATATTTACAGGGCTTATTTCGAAAGATATATTGACATATTATATGAGGTTTACGTAATTACGACAATTGGTATAGGGAAAATAATTTAAAAGAAGAAAAAACCCTATCTCGTTGGTTAAAAAGCAATTAAACTGATCGTCTTCATCAATTACATTATCTCATGAGTCACTGCACCAAATTCTATTGCGTTATAGCATTTTTTAGCTCAAGTTCCCCTGGCTACCCGAAAAAATCATTTTTCTCCTATAATTCATTATCTTCGTTATCACGAAAAATTATATTTTTAATAATAATACTAAAATAAATATGAAGAATTGTATTAATAATGTAATCGGACTTTAAGTGCTCGTATTCGTGACACAGTTCGCTATCAACACCTGTATTATCGTTGATTATTTATGAGTGATAACGTTCAGGAACAAAAAGAAATTATGAAATTACTCGAGTACACACTGTAAAAACTCGGATCTTATTTTAAGTTAGAAACGATCTTACCATTTTAAGTAGCTAAAAAGCATCTTATTCTCAAACAATATGGCGTCATATTGTCTGAAAGATGCTTTTTAGCTACTTAAAATGGTAAGATTGTTTCTAACTTAAAATAAGATCCGAGTTTTTACAGTGCAGTGAGAGAATCAAATCCAGTTGCGGAGTGAACATGTAGAGGCTTAAATTTTTCTTGCCAAAGGAAAAGATTTTAATTCTGTTTTTTTTTGCATTTTTTCACAGGTAAAGAGGTAAACTCTCCATCAATATGGGGGGCATGTTCAGGAGCGAGGAGATGGCACTCTGCCAGCTGTTCATTCAGCCAGAAGCAGGCTATCTCTCTGTCTCAGAACTCGGTGAGACCGGAACAGTCCAATTTCGAGACGTAAGTGGCTCGATTAATTATTATCTCGTTTGCAACTACTTGTGTAGAAGGAATCCATCATTTTTTTTTGTTGTTGGAGTCATGTGATGGCGAAAATGATTGGCTGGAGAATTTTAGGAGGACTGAGGTGAAACGAGATAAGTGAAATTAGTGTCGGAATGATGAAGACGAAAAATCAGGTGCACTTTACTTTGAGGATAACTCGGAAACAATGAGGTTTAGGAGAATTTGCTAGGAAAGCCTTTTTTTAGAGAATTCATCTCTCTATAAAAAAAAAGTTTCTTGATAATTTTTCCTGCCAATTCATTTCCGAGATAATTTGGCCGCAACCTTTTTCATAGAGCAAAGTGAGACTTACGAAAAAGGTCCTTACAATTTTTTTGTATGTCTATTAGGTGTCTAGATAATTCACAATGCTGTTTTTAAAATGAATTTTTTTTTTAATTTATTTGAATATTACGTACAGAGGAAATTGAGAATATTTCATAACAGTGTAGGGGATATAATTGTTTGAATTAATTCGTTGATATCTCAGAAGCCATTGCATTTACAAAAATTCCTCATAAGACCTTTTTCGTACAGAATTTCATGATAAAAAAGATTTTTTCTAAATTTTGCTTAGTGTAATAGTTCCAGAGATTAAAATTTTGATTTTCCCTGAAACCAGTTTCAGTGGATGCCTTGATGGAATAATTTAATTCTCTTCACTTCTTTTTTTGCCAATGTCGCTCATTTAATTAGATTGAAAAAGTGAGGTTAATGAAACATGAATTAAAAAAAAAATTAAAATTCTTTCTCATTAAAAATGTTCACAGTTGAATGCCGATGTGAATTATTTTCAACGAAAGTTTGTTAATGAAGTAAGAAGATGCGACGAAATGGAAAGAAAATTACGGTACATCGAAGCAGAGGTGAAGAAAGATGGAGTAGTGATAGCTGACAACATAACTGATTTACCAAGAGCACCGAATCCACGTGAAGTTATTGATCTCGAGGTATGACAATCGTTGAATCACAGAAATGAACAACAATCGACGATTCAAAAAATCGTGAGTCCGTTATCATGCGGATATCTCGAGAATCTTCGGGTTTAGGAAAATTCGCCAAGTTTTTTGTAGCATACCAAATGTTCTACAAAAAGGTCTTGATAAATTTTTCTAACTCTGATAATTCTGGAGATATTCGTAGAATAAGGAAAAATGGGAAATCACTTTGAGAGAAAAATGTACAGAACTTTTTTTATTATTCTGAATTAAGTGAGTTTACGAAAGTTTAACTAGAGACCTTTTTAGTAGAGCATTTAATGATCCTCGAAGAATGTCTCTTGTGTAAATTTTTCAAAGTCCAATGATTCTTGAGATATTGAGGGAATAATAAAAAAAAGGATGTGAATACTCGTCGGGAAAAAATATAAAAAAATTCTCTTTATTATTCTGTTAAAATCTCTGAGATGAGTGAGTCTATGAAAATTTGGCAAGAAATCTTTCTTGTAGAAAATTTGATTTTCTACCAAAAAATTGTCTCTTGTTAAATCCACCTAAATTCACCAGTGTCCGAGATAATCGCGAAGTGATGGCCGCATGATTCACAAACTTCGGTAAATCAACCCAAAATTGAAATAATAATTATAGTTGACCATCAACAGGCACACATTGAGAAAACGGAAAACGATATACGTGAGTTGAGCCACAATGCCGTGAACTTGAAGAGTAACTACTTGGAATTGACTGAATTACGTCATGTACTTGAAAAAACCCAAGTATTCTTCACCGAGGTACCTAAATTGGTCCATCAATGATTAAAAATAATCGACTTACAACTTCGTGTAATTGATATTACCGTTTAGTCGAAGAATCAAGGCTCGTTTCTGCTTATCTATCAACAGGAGGAGGCCAATGACTCAATAACCAGAGCACTCATCAATGAGGAACAGCAGTACCCCGGTGGAACTGGTCGTGGACGTCTTGAGTGAGTTGGAAAGGAATTTTCTCCATTTTTTCTAAATTTATTGCGAGAACTAAAGCAGATAGAGGAATTTTTGTAGGAAGTGTTTTTGTAGGCCTTGATTCCGTTTACAGAAAAAGTAATTACCCAAATTGCTCTATCCGTCTGATTCTGAAATATTTAGGGGAGAGTAGGGCAAAATGGACACTGTAATGAAACGGTTAGAGATGGATTTTTTTTGATGATTCTACTGAAAAGCTGAGGAAATTTTAGCCGGAAAACAAGTGTCAGATGAAGTTTTTTAGATTTTTTCGAAAATTCGATATTTTCGGCATTTTTGAAGGGTGAAAGCCTTTCCTTTTTTGAAAATTTTCAGTTTTTTGCAAATATCTCTGGTTCAAAAGGAAGCTGAGATTATTCCCCATCGATTTTACTCACATCGAATCACTTTCCATGAAAAATTGAAGGAGATAATTCTATCGGTTTCATAAGAACTCAATTCGATTTAATTGAAATCGATGGGAAATTGCTTCAGCTTTCATTGCAATGAACACCAACGCGCTATGACAGTCGGAATTGAAGATATTCGGTGCAAAGCTGAAAATGATCTTGAAAATGAGTCGACTTCTCTTTTCTCACGTCTCCGTTACTTAATTAATTTTGGAATTCAATTAAATTCTCGAGAATTTCATTTTTAATTAAATTAAAATTCTCTTTTTCTTATTCCTTTTCTACGCAGATTCGTTGCCGGGGTTATCAATCGTGAACGAGTACCAGCATTTGAGAGGATGCTGTGGAGAATATCGAGGGGGAATGTATTTCTACGACAGGCAGAACTCGATAAACCACTCGAGGATCCTAACACGGTGAGGCTAAGGATATCATATTATTACTGAGTTGAAACGCCACAACAGCTGTTTATAGTTTCAATAGGTTGCACTTCCTATAGACAGCAGGATTTGAATATTTTTCATTAATTATGTTTCATTATAATTTAATATTTTTTGTTCACTGTGCGGTGGAAGATTTTCTGTTGAATATATTTGAAACCAGTGGGTTTTGGGACAATCAGCAAGAGAGCTTTCTGTAGGGAATTCAGTGATTTACCTAAACACTCCCTAGACGATTTCTTATCAACTCGATTGTTTCGGAGATATTTAAGAAATGCTGGTGGAAAAGTGATTAAACGAGATTATTGGGAAACTTCTTATGCATTTTTTTGTCAATATCTTCCAAGGGAGTTCAGAAAAAAATATCAATAAATAAATTAATGGCGACTTCAGCCAATATTACTCCTTTATTCATAATTTATGAATAAAGGGTCAAAGAAATTGATTTAAAAAAATTCTGAAACTAATTGAGTTTTTGGAATATTTTTGAAAACTTATTTTGTGCATCACAAACATTTGAAAATGATTTTTTTATGATTCATTTTTCAATGAAATTTTGGAAACAATGGAAGAATTAGTTACTTTGCACGATTTGGAGTCAAACTTTTGAGAGAAAAAATTACTGAATGAGAAAAATCGAAGCTTCAAGACAACTGAAAAAGAATTGGAAAATTGATTTTTGGAAAATTTCAAAATTTCGATTTTTTAAGAAATTGTTTTTTTTCAAAACTTTCAAAATTTTGCCTTATCTTTTCCTATAATTTTTCTTTTTTCGTAATTTGCAGATAATTAATGACTTTTTATTTTAGGGAAATGAGATGTACAAAACGGCATTCGTTGCATTCTTTCAAGGTGAACAATTGAAGAATAGAATTAAAAAAGTCTGCACCGGTTTTCACGCATCTCTTTATCCCTGTCCTAATAGCCACGTGGAGAGACTTGAAATGGTTAAAGGCGTTCGTACTCGTCTCGAGGATCTCAATTTGGTATTCAAACAGAATTTAAAAAACATAAAAGAAGGGGGAAAAAAGTTAATGTGAAGTAATGGAGAAGATTTTTTCTTCCTTCTTTTTTTCTTCTTTCATATCTTCTTTTTTGACAATGCACTCTCTCTCTCTGTCTTTGAAGGTACTCAATAAGACGCAGGATCATAGACAACGGGTACTTCATAGTGTTGCTAAAAAAATACCAAATTGGAGTATTATGGTGCGAAAAATGAAGGCAATTTATCATACAATGAATTTATTCAATATGGATGTATCGAAGAAATGCCTTATTGGGGAATGTTGGGTACCAATGGCTGACCTTGGGGTCGTGCAAAATTGTCTCACCGAAGGTTCCGTAAGTTGAGAAATTAAATAATAGACTGGTGAAAAAATCGATTCTTTGCACGATTTAGATTCATTTTGTGATAGAACAAAATCAATCATTTTTTCTTCTACTTCAGTTCTTGTGAATTATCTCGGAATCTATGAGAGTTTTTAAAGTATTCAAATTCTCAAAAGTTTCATCCTTTTAATATTTGGAATATTTTGAAAATTTTCCTTGAAAATTTTGAATTTTCTCTTTTTTTTATATTACTTTTAATAGTTTTGAGTTCTAAGGAATTTCATTTTTTTGCACAATTTATTTCCTGCCTTTTTGAAAAATTCAATCTTTACATTCGTCTGTAAGGACCCATTTCACCCCATTTTCCCCTATTTATGAAAAATCACTTTTCATAAATTCATTCACAAACTTTCCATAATGTTTACATTGTTGTAAAAATATTGACCATCCACATGAACTTTGTAATAACAATTTACCATAATTCGAAGTTGACTGGAAAAATAAGAAGGGGAATGACTGAAGTTTACATTTCAATACGATGTTCGTTATTCAACGAGCAGAAAGCATGGAAAGTAAACTTCAATATTTTCCTACAGTATTTATCTTTCTACTCATACCCAAAAGTTTCCTCCAATTTCTTCTGTAATTTTTATTTTTTTAAATTTTCCTTTATTTCTACTATTAACTTTAGAGACAGTGTGGAAGCTCAATACCCTCATTTTTAAATGTTATACACACTGACGAGGATCCGCCAACCTTCAACAGAACTAACAAGTTTACAAGGGGATTTCAAAATTTGATTGATGCATATGGGGTTGCATCATACCGCGAGGCTAATCCAGCTTTGTACACTATAGTTACATTCCCGTTTCTCTTCGGGATCATGTTTGGTGATGCGGGACATGGTAAGTTATTGCTGAATTTTTCAAATTAACATGAAACATTGAAACAATTCTCTGTTGGATTTTTCAATTAATTGCGGATATTGATGCAATTCAAATGGATTATATTGATAATGTATGACCTCTTAGTCATTATAAACATTTCTCCTTACTATCTTGTTTTAATTTATTTTTTCTCAATCAAAAGGTATACTTATGACTGTGTTCGGCGCATGGATGGTCCTATCGGAGAAGAAACTGATGGCTAAAAAATCCGACAACGAAGTATGGAATATATTTTTTGGTGGCCGTTACATTATTCTTCTAATGGGCCTCTTCTCAATTTACACTGGTATTATTTACAACGATGTATTTTCCAAATCAGTTAATATATTTGGATCAAGTTGGAGCTCATCATACAATTCATCAACATTATACAATAATGGTGATTTACAATTGAATCCAAAATCAACTGATTTTTATGCACAAGTGCCTTATCCAATTGGCCTGGATCCAGTATGGGCACTTGCTGAGAATAAAATTATATTTTTGAATTCATATAAAATGAAGTTATCAATAATATTTGGAATAGTTCACATGATCTTTGGAGTCTGTGTGAGCGTTATAAATATTGTGTAAGTTATCATTATTATTTTTGAAAATAATTTATTGATGGAGAGATGATATGAAACGAGTCTACTCATTCCTCAATTATTTTTTTGTAGCTATCTTGAGGACTAAATCAGATTTATCGTGAATCATTGATAAATTATCAAAAATTTGCACTTTTATCTCCCTTACCTTCCGAACTCCTGTGTCATACCTTAAACTTAAACAATTCACAATGTTTCCAATTTAACTTTTACTTTTTCAGACATTTCAAGAGATATGCCAGTTTCTTCTTTGAATTCTTGCCACAATTACTCTTCCTCATTGCTCTGTTCGCTTATATGGCGGCTCTCATGATCATAAAGTGGATTCTCTACGATGCGTCATCCGAAGGTAAATTTAATTTCTCACTGCGTAATTTTTTATTTTTTCATTATTAATTTACGTACTGAACTATATTTAACGAAACAAAAAAGCCATGGGAGTAACGAGAGAAGAGGAATAAAAAAAATTCACGTAGATAATTCTATAAATATTTCCAAATTAAGTTGGCTTGGAGAAAAATGTCTGCAAATCTTTTTTGTAGCCAATTTTATTTGTTACAAAAAAAGTTTTCCTGATAAGATCTCATAATGCCAATATTTAACTATGTAATCGCTGAAAATTATTGTTCCCACATTTACATTTTAAAGACTCGGCAATTTAAGGGCAATTGATCATTTAATTGATTCATAATTAATCTATCTTTTTTTCAGAATTTCTTTATACTCCAACTTGTGCGCCATCGGTACTGATAACATTCATCAATATGATTCTTGGTGGTGAGGCTAAAGTGGCTGAGGGCTGTTCACCATATATGTTCGAGGGTCAAGCCACTGTACAAAAAGGATTAGTCTACGCTGCTGTTGCATGCGTTCCCTTCCTTTTATTAGGAAAACCATTATGTATTGTCATCAGTAGAGCGTTGTTTGCTAAAAAAAAACGAAGAGTGAGTTTTATCATTTTGAGTTGTAATTTGATAATTTTATTGTGTCAAAACGAAAAATATTTAATTGAATTTCGACAGAGTTTATTTTCTGCGAATTCTTATTTAATGCAATGGAGGAAAAAAAAAGGGAAACTGCGGTAAAATGAGTTGACTTTATTAGGATAAACTTCTTCGGATGTTACAATTGGAAGATTGGAGATATTTGCGATGGAAAGCGCGTAGAAAAATTCCATTTCGCAATTTTTTAAAAATTATATGTACATTTAACTGAGATTTATCCTCGAAAATTTTCGCGAATATCTCCGGTTCTGATTATCTGCTGTAATAATGAGAAATTAAGGGAGCTAGAGAAATTTCTGTATTAACTTTTTCTGTAGAGTAGGTGAGACGTACAAAAAAAAAAACATCATGAATATTCCTTCATCTCTTTAGCTTTTGAGATAGCTGCCGAAAGATGACTTATTTATTCAGGGCATTCATAATGAAATCATTTTTTATTAAATATCTCAAGATAAAAGTGAGAGATAGAAATTCTGATAATGACCTCTTTTGCAAAGCCAATCGAGACCTACAAAAATTTCCTTCTTTTCTTAGTTTTCCACATAATTCAAAGAATATTTGATAGAAAAATAGTTTAAATTTTTTCTCAAATAAAACTTATTCTTCATTTTAAAAAATAATTAATATCAGGCAAATGGTGTACCATCCCAGGATATTGAACTACAGAACGATGGCATTGTACAAACATCAAATGGTGATGCAGGTGGTGCTAGCGGCTCAGGAGGTGGTCATTCTGGTGATCACAGTGAGGATAGTTTTGGTGAAATAATGATTCACCAATCAATACACACAATTGAATACGTTCTATCAACAATTTCGCACACTGCCTCTTATCTCAGGCTCTGGGCATTATCATTAGCCCACAGTCAATTGTCTGAGGTACTCTGGTCAAGGGTATTATCAGTAGGAATGAAAGCTGAGCCAGACGATTGGATTTCGAGTATTAAACTGTTTTTGGCTTTTGGTGCTTGGTCATTCTTCACAATTGCCATTCTCGTTTTGATGGAGGGATTATCGGCGTTCCTTCATACACTTCGACTTCACTGGTATGTTAATCCACTTCATGAATTTATTTTCAAGACTTTCAGAATCAAACGATGATTTTGTATGTTCTTCTACCGAAGAACAAGTATTCTTCTGATTATGAGAACTACTGAATTCTAAATAAGCAGTTTGTGACCGAAATTATTTTATTTTCCAACTCTTTGAGTAGTTAATTCCAAGTTATTTCATAAATGCACCATTAACTCAGTTATTTAATTCAGTAATATTTGGAGTAATCGAATGATTGCTCTCAATACGTAACATTTGATATTTGTATTATGATAATGAATTAAGCGAAGAGTGGGAGGGATTGTAATGAATGGTAAATAGTTGACTGAGCTTATTCATTGAATCCCATATTTATCTTTTATATAGTCCTGACGCAATATCATTGATTATTTTTTTTGCCTCTTTGCCTAATGATAATTTATGGAGGTTGATGCAGAAAAGGGACAGTTGCGAAACGATTTACAAAACTGAATTATCTCGATATTTATCAAATAATTTATGCGATTCTTCAATTTTCAGGGTCGAATTTATGAGTAAATTCTATATGGGCCTAGGCTACAAGTTCCAGCCATTCTGCTTCAAGAATATCATCGAGGTTACTGAAGAAGTTGAGGAATAAAGTTCATTCCCGTTTTATTTTAATCGATTGAAGAGAAAAAATTTCATTGGAACACATAAAAATGTTCCGTCATAGACTCTTTAGTATGAATTTTGAAAAATTCTATATTTCAAGAGATAATTCACAATTTGAATGTTTGAATTTTTCGCCATATCAATGTATTTTTATGATTAATAGAGAGAACTTATTTTTTGAACCAATTTTTAATGAATTTTAAACACTTGTACTATCGAATAAAAGAAAGTGGTTTAATTATCAATTAAATTGTCGAATAAAACATGAATTACATTTGTTAGTGATTGTTACTTATATCCCCATCACCTCATTCACTACATCTTGACATTTTCTGAAGCCTACTCGTTCAGAAGATATTTGTTATGAACCTCGGCATTCTTTGTCATTTTATAATTTCACGTTAACGATGCGTTTCCGATAAAAATGTCGAAGAATGAACTAGATATTGGAATTTTCGTAAGGACCTTTTGGTTGAGGAAAAGGTTCCAATGAAAATTTCTCTATCTCCTGCAGATTCCGAAATATTACCGGAAAACATAAGAACTCTATTTATATCATTGCGCCGCTTCGTAATTAAATTTAAAAATCCTTTTTTTCTACTGAAAGCACACCGTGTGAATCTCCTAACTATAATTCCCATTTTTTTCCTCTTTACACATGGATTTTCATTACTTTGGAGAATACAATCCTCTAAATTACAGTTTTCTATTAAATTGCCCATTGTAAAGGAAAAAAAAACAAAAAAAATAAGACAAATGTGCGAAGTATTTTTACGATGCAAGAGAAACAGGAGGCAAAGAAAAATCAGCTGATTCAATCTTTCAACAGAAGCTGCAAAGTTTAACGTAATTAAAAAAAAAAATTGAGCGGAGAAAAAGGTTGGTAAATAGCACTTGGCTAATTATTCAATCACAGAACCGGGAGGTTGTACGTTCCAGGAGGGAAAATAGCAGCAGCGAAGGGGAGAAGGGGGAAGGGTCAGAGGGTTTGAAATGAGTGGGTGGAAAGAAGGTGGGAAGGCCGGTGGCGTCGTTGTGGATTAAATTTCCAGGGTTTGAAACTAAACTGAAACACAATTATCTGGGAACTTGTTTTGCATTTCTGAGGATCATGTCACCGCCAGAAAATTGACTCTGCAGGGCTTATAACATCAACTAATATATCCGTAGATCGGTGTCACAGGATAATTAAATTTTTGATCAATATTGATAATGATCTGTGTTTCTGTTTTGAATATGTTTTACGATACTAAAAAACTTCGGTTTTTTTTTAAAGTTATATTGAAACTTCGGAGAAATTTCAATAGCTTTTAATGAAAATCGTAATGTTTTTTTCTGACGGTTTTTTTTTCTCCTTTTACTTATTCCTGTCGTTGTACTTTTTTTTCATTGGCCCCATTCTCTCACGCTGAGAGCCATAAAGACTAGGATGCTCGGGGTGATATTCGGAGATTTTGTTGGGCGGTTTTGGATTAGATTTTTTTCGGAGAAATCATGATTGAAAAAGAAATTATTACACTGTCAAAAACTTTCAAGTGAAATTCCTATGGCAAGTTATGGAAATGATTAACATCACTAAAGACAGCTCTCTTCATAAATTCTGTTGAATCGAATAGTTTCGCGAAAGAATCGAATTTCATCCAGTTATTATCGAAAAAACACCTTCGACCAATCAGAAGACAAAAAAAACAATAATCACCTATTGTTCACCAGCGTGCATAAAGTTTAATATTGAAGAAGTCTCTAATCATAATTGAATAAAAATCATTAAACTAAAATTTTACGTAAAAATCTCCATCAAAGAAGAAACGATTAATTCCCAAATAATTGTTTCCCATCCTATGACTCATGTGAGGGATAAGTGGACGTATATTTTTCTCTTCCTCATCGGCTTCTCGTTGAAAACATGAAAAATTTCTATCTCATGAATTTTCCTTATCGCAAAAGTTGAATAAAGCCTCTCTAAGAGCATCCGGGAGACCATAAAAATAAGAAGGAATAAAAAGAATGGTTGACTGTGCGGCTCGGAAGTATCCCCACTGTCTAGTGCCACCGGTTGTTCCTCCTTCCTTTTTTTTCTTCTTTTTTCCTCCATTTCCAGTGCAGTTTTCCACACTGCCATTTATCCCCCCTCACGAATGCTTTTTTTTAATTTTATTTCCCTTTGCTTCTGCTCTTTTCTCATTCCCTTTTTCTTTCCGGGGTCAGAGGTTTAATGGTCCAGTAAATAAGAAAGTTTTTGGGGGAAAAAAAACAGAAATTAAAAAAAAATTCCAATACTCTAATAAAAGCCAATGAATCCTCGAGTACGCATTCTCGAATTCAATTGACAGAACTTTCAATGGATCGTGAAAATTAGTTGTCTCACCTGACAAATTCTCAATTACGTAAACAAAATTTTCTGCGTGTAGTCAATGCCAGAAACAATTAAATTAATTATCTTGTCTCAAGCAAATGGTACTTGAATGACATTGTATAAATTCGGAGGACAATGAGAACTGAGCTATCCAATAAAGTTAATTCGAAGTTTCAATGAGTATCTCATCAGGAAATTTACTACATTATCATTTAAAATGTATTCCGATAAATTCCAAGTGGATGGAACTAATCGAATTAAATTTTTTATTCATATCACTTTTATTGGTAATCTTATTAGAAACTGAGAGATAGAGGAATTTTTGTAATAACATTTTTTGTAGCTTACATTTATTGACAAGACGTCAATATCGAATAAACAATGATAACACGATCGAGAATAACACAAAAAAATAACATAATCAAAATAACATGTTGCAAATATATTTTCCATTTCATTATTTTGTATTTTATTCCCTCATTTTTATTTATTCATCATATTTAATTCATGTATTTATTATATCAATACAGTACAATCAAAGAGGCGTAAGTGTTATATTTTAGAGATCCACAGGAATCAATTTTTTCGAAAGAACAATAAGTTGCACCTCTTTGTTTATTCTTTTGCTTTTCAATTCTGAGAAAGACAATGACTTTCTCTATCTGCAAGAAAATAAGAATTTTCATATTACTTCACCTTTTTATCTAAATATTCTTAACTACAATGAAAAACAATATAGAACATCATGATGATGAGTAATTAGCCTCATTGAGACCCATTGAAATGATATTTTCTAAATTGATGGATTTTGGGATGATGCCATGTCATCACGTTCGATTGCGAAACGTATGTATACATTAACCGCAGTATCCGTGATGTATTTCACTGGAATTATCATTTTCACCGATGCACACTTCACTCATGTACCTCAATGCCAAATCAAATATTTGAAAATTTCAGTAACTGGAAACCATAGAATTTCCAGTCAACCGTACACCATTGTGTATGTAAACTTATATGCGTAATTTGTTTTCAAATTAAAATGGTTAAACCGCTAAAACCAGATTTTAACTGCGTACAAATGATATTAAATTACTCCGATTATTTGCATTATAAATGGTAATTGTATTACTTAATTATATTTTCATTGAATCGAATTTTTTGCATATTGAATTTAACCAGTTATCCATTATTAAAAATGAAAATGATGCGTATCTAATTGCAAACAATTTTTGTTCCTCTTCGCTATTATTAATGGAAAAATAACGATACTCATTGCGCCGAGAGCAATGAATAATGAAATGAAAAATAATAAAAATTGAATCCATTTCCCTCATAAAATAACCATCGTTATTACCAAGCAGGTACCAACACGAAAACTGCATTTCAAATTACTAAATTTTCGTTAATTCGAAAAGTTTACGTAACTATAACAGGATAAGCTTGTACAACATTTATTTTGTGGAGAAGTGCAAAATATGGTGTAATAATACCAGTGACACATGAAATTTCACAAACGTTGTCCCATTAAATATTCGTATTCTACCGTATATTAATATGGATTTATGTTGATCAAATTTTAAGACGAGTGGATTCAGCAGTGGTATTCTTTCAGTAAAAAAATGCACTTCATGATGAAACTTGAATGTTGATATTTGATAATTGTTATTACCTAAAATTGATCATTTCCAAAAAAAAATTTCGCATGAACATTGCAAATGTTTCAGCTTTATTTCATATTTTTCACAAATCTTCGTAAAGTAGTGTAGTCAAACTCTAAACTAGTCATTGAGTTTATCTCAACGAAAAATCGATATTAACTAGAATGAAAAAAAAATTATACTCGAAAGTTTTTTATTTAGTACTAAAAATTATTTCTACTAAATTGATTGCATTCAATTTGATGATTGAATTCATTTATTGGTGCATAGTCTCGCTCGATTCACTCTCCTATTCTTCCCAGCTACTTCTCGAAATTTCATCATTACAAACGTAGTAAAAATAATAAAAATCGAGGAATTGATTTCCTTCGTTACGTAACTAACCAAATGACAAAAAAAATATGAATGTGTTATACCAGATGGTGAACACGAGGAGGGGGACGCCAAGTGGTCGGGAATTGTGGTTCACGTGTGTGTATATATATTTATCGATAAAAACAGGCGAAAAAGTGAGGAAGAGAAAAAATAAAGAAACAAAAAAAAATATCCAGTTCAAGCTGGACAAGGCGTAAGTTTTATACCTGTAGGTGGGTAAAAAAGCCGGTTGAGTCTGTTGCCCTCAGTTTTGCTGGGTATTATTTGACAGTCTTGCGCGCGCGTTTACGGGGCTTTTCAAGCGTTTCAACCGGCTGGCGCCCGTGCTTGAGTGTTCAGTCGAAGGCGCGCGTTCCTTCACACAGCACGTACTCATCGTAAACATTTTTATTATAATATGAAATAATAAAATTGCAGTATCAAAGTTACGTATTAAACAACAACGTGATTTGCATTGAGAAAGGTGAGTGTTTATATTTAACCATCTAAAACTCGTGACGGATAGGGGCAAGCAAAAAATTGTTGTTGTTTTCATGCAATAGCGGAGAAAATGCCACGAGTTTAGCCGAAAAGGAAAAGTTTCTCATGAATTACGCTTTGATTATCGGTCTTTCAATCCACCCATATTTTTCTCTCTCTGATTCAATTTCTCCAGTTTTTTCATCTGAATGGAGATAGATATATTTTTTCTTCAATATTATTCCGATATTATTTTTTTTTATTTCTTTGTATTCATATATGCCGGCGGAGCATCAAAGCACCGATTTTTTCCATCATGCGGAAGCCAATACGATGTACCCACTGGCGGGAATACTTGTGCAATCAACCGATAACTAATAACTCGTCATGATCTATATACCGATTATTGACAATTGCGTCATGACTTTTTTTTATTGGAAATTTTTTTTTGCTCGTATGAGATCGAATCTGAGTGCCTCCAATTCTTTCGGAACTCAGGCAACATAACCTCTTTATACAAACAAAAAATTTCAATTTTCCGCCCGCTCACAAAGGGCGCGCGGGCTTTTCTCGCTTATATCTGGATATATAAGCGAGATACCGGAATTTCACAGGAGACAAAAATACCTTTCAATTAAATTTGCAACCTTTTTTAATGTGAATTTTTTCCTCGTATTTTTTACTGTTTAGTCTAGAGAGCGCTTTAAATAATTAAATTGTTAATAAAAATTAAAGCGACTTCAAAAATATAGAAAAACACCAAGTTATCTTGGAGACCTAAACCTTCACACATGAGCCCCGTGGGCGCAACGGATGTTTTTCTTTTACATGTATTCAAGTGGTTCTTCCTGGACTCGTAAGACCAGTGTGAGGGAAATATGTTCGGAAGTTTTGGAATAGGGAAAATATAAAAGAAAACCCTATAATGAATTTGGGAAATCTGATAGCTCTTCAAATTTTTATTTTCTTCATTATCTCGGTAATTATCATAAAAATGCTGAAAGCCGCGACCTTGAGAATCGTTCTACAAAAGAACTAGATGGATCATTTCTTTAATTTCACAATGGTTCAATAAAAAATTCTTTGCGACGATAAGCAAATTCCAAATTTTGACCCTGGAAAATAATTTTAACAATAGATGCGCTTGAAGCTTTTTAAACAATTTCCGCACATTTTTTTTGTCTGATGATTCAATGAAATAGAAGAGTCAAATGAGGAGAGTGATCTTCACGTAAAACTTATTACGTGACAATTTTCGTAATTGTATTATACAAATGGATGGGTGAATGGTGGTAACGTTATACTCTCCCTTGAATTTCATGTTCATTCGTTTTAATTAAAATGAGAGTCGAGTAAACATTTCAACGGCTGGAAAGGGTGAACGAATGTGGAAGGGGGGGGGGAGGAGATATGGGAGACCAATGGTTTCTTCATCACGTGAAGTGGCAGTTAATTTTTTTGAGAAAAATATTCGGTGTTTTTAATTAAAATAAGTATACTTATCATTTCAACTGTACATTTTTTTCATTCTGTTCTTTTTTCACTCAACGAGTTGATGGTTGAGAGACCAGAAATAAAAATAAGGTTAAAAAAAAATTGAAGCATCGTATTTATGTCTTTTTTTTTATTTCTTCGATAAAAAAAATGAAAACTTTATTACGGTAAAAAATATACTGATTTTCCGATATTTCTAATAAAATTTATAAAATGTTGGAAATCTGTCAACTTCATTATCTTGAAAATCAAACTTTTTCTTAGCTTTCGTTCCTTACTGAAGATTGCATAATTGAACTTGAGTTGTCGTCGTCGGTAATATATAAATCCATGTAAAATCTAGGAAAATTTTCGTTACCGTTTGATATTAAGAATCTCTTTTCATCCCATTAGCTCCCGAGATATTTGCAGAAAAAAAAAGAATTCTCCGTGCCGACTGGTTATTACTTCGATATCTTCAGAAATAATTGCTGCCGGAAAAGTTTACCATTTTTTATACAAAACTTCCGACTTCTTCTGCAATTAACAATAATTACATTCCAGTTACTTGCAGCCTTCCGAAGGAAAAGAAAAACGAAAGAAATCCTACTCATGAGAAAAGAACAGTTTTCCATTAATTCAAGAATAAATTCTGTTTTCTCATATCTTTTATTCGGTGTTATTTCAAAACACACGATAAAGTTTACCGGGCTTTCACGACCGCATGCTTGGCACCATTATTCCTTTCCTCACAAATTTTCCGTCGTCTAAGTGTGCTCAAAGTGAATAACGTATAATGATTTTTTCGGCAATAAAAGGTACTGAAATGTAGTTTTGTTGAGAATTTGTTAATAATTTTCCGCCGATGACACGAGCACGAAATGCGACTTCTGCCTTTTTTATAATGTGATAATGTGGAGAGAGGTGGTGGATGTAAATAGCAAAAGAGGATCAAAATTTGATGGTAAATATGGAAATTGTCGGTGGCTCAAGAATGAGCTTTTTCTTCCTTATTTGTTACCAAAAACAATGAAATTATGGAGGATTATTCGCATCATGGTTATCTAATTTTTTTTGTCCAATGAAACTTTTCTATTCCCACAAGAAACGTCGATTATCTACATCCAACTTTCGCTCTATACTCGAGAGGATACTACCAAGATCTGAATTTCAATTGATATGATCGCAGTAACCTATATATACGTCCAATCGGTACATACTCTATCCCTCGTTTCCTACAATTCGAATGCTCTTTTCTCTCGCTCCTTTTTATTTTTATATCTGTGACATTCTCGATGAGACCCATGGATACTGTGAAAAACGTGGAAATGTCGAAATAAAGAGGAATTCCATGGATAGAGATAAAAAGAGGGAAAAGTATCCTCTCTCACTCAACCTTGGGAACTTTATGATTGGAAAACTGGAGAGGTCACCAAATGAAAACCTACCAACTTTTTCTATTCACCCGTGCTACAAGCATTCCATCTACGGACCTCGACGTTGACTCTGTGGAGATAGTCCAGGAGATGAGCATTGGCCCGAGGGATCATCCTGGTGGGTTCTACCAACCGTGTTAGTGTACACACATCGCTTTGGAATTGCGTTTTAACGATTAAGGTCATGCGCGTCACTTGAAAAAGATAGTTGGGCGATTTATAACTACACGTAAGTCAGAACGAAAAAAGAGATTAATAAGATCTTGAATTAAAAACAGGGTTTTTAGATTTTCCAATATTTTCTAAGCCTATTGCTATTGAAATTGGTTTTTGTGAGTGAAATAATTAATCTTTTGAATGGGTAATTGAATAATTCGGCTTGGATTGGAGGGTCAATTTCATTTAGCTGTCAGTTTTTGGGAAATATCTTGGAATCTATGGGAGATGTGGGAATTTTTCTTAAGACCTTTTTTGTTGGACGGAGTCAGCTCTCGGCAAGATATTCTCGAAAATTTTGAATTTTTAATGGAAAAACGCTTTTTCCATATATCTCGGGATCTGAGCGAAATCGAGAAATTTTGAATACGAGAAAAAGAATACAATGTCAAAAATCTAAAGTTTTGCATGTTGTCCATAAAGAATTTTCCTAGCTTTCAAATCGTTCAATGAAAAAGAAATTCTAACGTTAAACCTTTTAATACAAAATTAGAACCAATTCTTTTCGGAATATTTATGGTGAGATGAAGACTGCAACATTTCCAGACGCTCGATAATTTTAAAGTCATTTTCATTTTCCACATAAATTACAGTTACGATATATTCCCATAGTATTTTCCTCCATTTGGTAGTTCTAAGCCTTGAGATCAACCAGGGATTCAAAACCAGCAGTAACATTCATTTTCCACGAAAACTAAATTGCTACGGAGGTAAAGTCGGGGGGAATGTACCAAAGCCTCCAATTCTCATGTTATACCATCTCTATCTTTCATATATACGTAGAAAATGCAACAGAAAGTAAAATTTGTGGACTTACCTCTTTATTTCCTGTACATTTTCACTGGTTTTTCACTCATAAATTCACTGGTAGAAGCTGTGTCAGTTTCTCATTCTTTTTTCTGCTTCTCTCGTTTCCTTATTCTTGGCAAAAGAGAGTGTTTGCTGATCTTTTTTAGTCACCTGTTAAGGAGGTTTCGGACATCTCGGCACATTTAGGAGCGGCAATAATTTCTGAATTCACGAAAATCTCGAGAAATTCATCGAAAATCGAAAAAAATTTAGTTTTCAATATTCATGTTCAATTAAACATCAATGAAAGTTGTAAATTTCAGTTCAATTATTCCGTAAAAATTCTTATTAGGAAAAATAAAAAAATCAGATTCCTTTTTGATTCCCAATATTCATGTTCATTTGAAAATTCAAGTAAGTGATGGAATTTTCGCTTCTACTTTTATTTGAGACTCATGAATTCCTTTGAATTTTACCTAAAACTGGAAATTTGATAACCATCTTTCCATCAAAACAAATTGAATGTCACGCTCATGAAAATTACCGTAAGTTTGTCCATGAAATTTCAATTTTTTTCTAACAGTGTACGGAGTAAGATTGACATCTCATTTATTCACTCTGCTCCTAAAATCGCCATCACTTCTTACTTTAGATGATTACAACACACATTCAACTTAAGACAGTTATACTCAGAAGATAAAATAAGAAATGAAATGACCTTCAAATATTAAGGTGATTTTTATTCATTCATTTGTGTTAAAATTATAAAAATAGATAATTTTTTAAATTTTAATTTGCATTACATAATAAAAATCCTACAATTTCACAAAAAACAAAAAATAATAATGTAGATCACAAATTATTTTGAATTAGTGAAAAATCGTCGCTTCAAGACAACATTGTAAACATTCATCACTAAATTTTCGAGCAAATATCAACAAAAATTATAAATTAAAATTTACATTCATTATTATCTAAGAATTTGCTAAAAATTCGTATATAAAAAATAAACTGCCCAATCAATTCTTTCACCGCAAATGTTACAATCATCAACATAATTACTCATGCATGACATCTGCTATTTCCCATTTCTCTCGTCCCTTCCCCATTGCGCACAGAAGAGAGAACGATACATACATCACAATTGAGAAATTTCCGTCTGTCTCTGACGATAAGAATCATTGCCATCAGTCTCATTCTTTTTTCATTAATATAACAATCATTGCGTAAATTGAAATAACTTAACAAAGTACAAACTTCCATACTTGCAGGTGAGAAATACCATAATGAGCACGAATGTCAGCGCGGCATATTTAAAATTCCCACCATTTTGTGAAAAAAAGTTTAAAAATCACGGGGAGATTATTTTGTGAATATCTCGGAAACAATCAGATTTACGAAAAATTTTCAGATCTTTGTAGCTCATAAAATTCTCTACATTAAAGCTCTCTTAATATTTCTCTCTAAACCTACTCGTTTAGGAGATATTCATCAAATAATGTATACAACGAGATGAATTGCACTGCAATTGTGGTTATGGCATTACCTCAACCCTTTCTTAGTCGAGTAATGAGCGCGTGCGTCGTCTTTTCTTATTTAGAGATTTAATGCGTAATTTTGATGACATAAAAATAGAAAAAGTTAGAATGCTCGTTCCAAATGCTTGTGAGGAGTCTCAGAAAAAGTGATGAATTATAACAAGTCTAAAAATCACGTGTAATATTTTCTGTAGCTTTTCATATTTCCTACAGAAAAAGCCTCTTGAAATTTTTCCGAAAGCCACTCAATCCGAAGGTATTTGTAGAATAAGTTACAAGCAATTTTTCAACTCGTCCTACTTTACCACTTCACTATTGAATTGTCACGAAAAAAGCTTAAAAAACGTTGGGATAAAAATTACATGCTTGCGATAACAGCGTATCCACTTCACCACGTCAGCGTCATTTTCATTACGCAAGCAACGAAGTTCGATAAATTGATGTTACTAACGAATCGTTAAACTCCAACGTCCACCACTACTAACATCAGTTCAATAAAATTTGAATTCCCAAACTTCAACGTAAAACGTGTCTATCCCCCGAACAATCTCCATAAATCACTGTTACACCAAGAAAATTGAAAAACTCGCGAAAAATTACCATCCACCGTCAACAACTTGCCTAGTTATCATTAATCTTCTCCGCTTCCTTGGCAATTGGTTTGAGCGCAATATCATAAACATCCTCGTTTTTCTTCTGACCAAGACAAGTTGTAAAACAAGTATCCCCTACCCCAAACTTTTCACCATCCTCAACAGTTTCTGGCATTGGTTGACCAGCTGTTTCTGGTAAATAAAGTGATAAGAAACCGGATACAATAGCAATAACCCCAAAACAAATTGCCGGTACACGTGGATCTAGTGAATCTAACAACAACATCATCGGTGTTAATGCACCACTCAAACGACAACACATTGAACCAATACCGAGTGCTGTATTCCTCAATACCGTCGGAAATAATTCAGCTGTGTAATTATAAATAACAGCGAATGATACAGCAATGCATGCTTTACCAACGAGTACGATTGTTGTAACAGCTGTTGCAACATTATCGAAACCTTGAATTGACGTAGCAATAATACAACAAACACCGCCAATCAACATAAATGAACTAACTAGAAAACGTCTACCGAGACGATCCATCGTTAAACTACTGAAAATATAACTCGGCACTTCTACCAATCCACTAAGTGCAAGCATCAAGTAAGGATTTCCGATCAAACTACCGCTGCTCAATGATAGACCATAATAAACAATTGAATTTGCAAACCAGCACAGACAGACATTCAATGTTTTCTTCCTCAAATTGGGTGTTCTGAAGAGATCTGCAGCACTGCTTCCTTTCGCCGAATCTCTTGCACTACTCTTTGCTTGATTCTTCGAAACATAACGTGCAACATCGAGCTTCCTGTTGTCGCCATTCATCTTCAATGCCTTCTGCACAATATCAACTGCCTGCTTACCACGTCCCTGTGCCCACAACCATCGTGGCGATTCGTCCATAAGCCACCAGTGACCAATGAGCAGTGCCGAATGTAATCCGTAAATGATTTGCAACAGCATTCGATCTTTAATGACGAAACCCCAGAATGCAACTAGCAAGAAGCCGCAGGCAAATGCAAGCTGAAACATCATTCCACAAACTGTTCTCTTTGATGCTCCAACCATTTCCATTGTCAACACAAAACCGGTAATGTAAGCGCCTGCTGATCCAAAAACGCCGTAGAGAAATCGCACTATTAGAAACGTATAATATTCCGGTATAAATGCAACCAATACACCGAGAATCAATTGATTAGTTGCTGATATACAGAAGATTATTTTTCGACCGTACTTATCAGCAAGTGTGCCTAGTGTAACTGCACCAAAAAAAACACCAAGCATGTACGATGATTGTGAAACAGCACCTCTCCATCTTCTCGAGCAAACGAAATTCCATTCAATTCCGCGCGATGATTTGTAATGAGTATCGTCGTAAATCCAATCGCTGCATTCTTTTGTTTCGTACGATGAATCAATGTAGTGGCATGCATCGAGACTGATCGGCACATTGGCAATCATAGTACCATTGATGTAACGCTCCTGTGGTCCTGGCACATTATTCCACGTTAAATTTTTACCAAGCTCCTCGCGTAACCCAGGTACGATGCATTTATGCGGTGGCACTGCAGCAACAGTTAATAATGTCAGCATATGTAATCCAGCTGTTAATCCAGCAATTACGTGCAATGAGTACTGCCATCCTTGGTATTTACCCCATTCACCAAGATGTGACATTAACTCCTCCAAATCAATGTCAATGCTTGCCATTATTACTTCGCGTTTTCACGTTCACAGAAATTTTTTTCAAGGCGCAATTACGCGGTTTAATTGTCGTGCACAATTGAATCGTGACGAATTCAAAAATACACAAATTATTTCAACGGAAGAGACGTCCACGCTGTTCAACAGTAAACTGGATAACTGGGTTAGTAACCTCGCTCGTATGAAATGCACACAGATACGCCAAGCGTCGAATGCCCGTCGTTCTGGCGGGGAGAATTCTCCTGGGTTCAATTTTAGAGAGATAGAGTGGCTCGTGACGCTTTTGCTTCGTTTGTTTTTTCCTTTTACTTTTTTTAAAACTTTTATTGAGAATTATTTTACATTCGGCCTTCCAAATCTCAACGCTTTCCTTCTCTGAGACTTTATCTCACTCACTGCAACAGCTGCACACTGCTTCAAGAACTAAGAATTCTATTTTCTCATTCGGCAGTTGCGCTACAATGACCAGCTTCCACTCACCATCTTTACTGCGGCATTTTATTTATCTTCTAGTCGCTTTCTTTCCTCCTTGGTTTCCCCTTATCGGGTTTGATTTATCGAATTGCTACGGCGGCAGGGGCAATCTAACTCGGCTCGTTCCTATTGCCTGGAATTTTTTTCTCAATAAGTGGTTTGTTCTTCAGAGTGATGCGAAAAACGGATTTCTATTGTTGATTTGAGCGTTTGAATTTGTTATCGGTATCTGGCCATTATCTCGAAATCCGAACGAGATAGGAAACTATTGGTGTGATCTTTTTTGTACAGAAAAAGCAGGGCTACAGGAAAGATCCCTACCAAAAAAATTCTATCTCCATCAGCTTTCGAAATAATCGACAGAAACCGAAAAAAATCCAATTTGTTTACTTCTATAACTTAGAAATTAATTAATATCTTCTCTCATGTATTCCGCTTTACCTCGACTAGTTGATGGTTAATAGACTCTTGCCTAATGACTATCAAAAATTTAAGTGAACCTAATGCCCGTGAATTGATCGAATTAACCAAGCTTCGTACTACAAACAACTCTTTAACGTTGCATTCACTAATGTTGTTTAGTTTCTGCACAGTTTATTCATGGAAATTCATTATCACTGAACTGTGAGCAGAGTCTACATCATAGGACGCTACTTTAATAGGGTAATTAGCATTTGTAATTTAGAGGTAATTGTCCTCTCCATTTATTCACATTCTCATCTATTTTTCTTGAATCTTTTTTTCATGAAAATTAAGGAGAAAATTATTCAACAAAAACGAGCAATACAATTTGTCTGCTCTGAAGTAAAAAATCGTGAAAAATATACTTCGTCCTCAGTGTGTGCTAATGTGTAAATACAAGTCTGACGTGCTCAAAGTTCGAGTTATTTTCAATGCAAAAATCTCTCACGGACAACGATAAACTTGCAAGTGCATTTCGTTGAGTAACAGAAAGTTTGTGATGGAGGAAAAAAAATTATGAAAATAAATTTTTCTTCTTCGAAATGACATTGATATATTTACCTCCAAAAGTGATGAAGAAACATTTCTATTATCTCGTTATCCGTTTCACTTGTCTGCAATTCTTTGCTGTTTCATAACTGCAAGTTGATGAAAAAAATGAGTTACGATGCTGATTAAATTGTTTTTTCTTTTTATTGATTAAAATTATTGTGGAACTTTCTCTCTTCGATTTCATGAATTTTTCGAAGTTTTTTTTGGTTGCTTCTAGGTCAGAGATATTCCCCAATGGTACAAGGCCAATTCATGGTTTAATACTTCAGGAATAGATTAGAAGGCTTGAAGAAATTTAGTTTCCTTTGCGGTTCAACTGAAGTAGCAGTATGGTGGTTTACACGAGCTTGGTAACATATGTGCCGCGATTGCTCTCTTATCTGTTACTTCTAGCCGCCTCTTTCCCCGACCCATATCTACTCCCCCATTACTACGGGTCTGACATGGCTCCACGTGAACCGTATTATCATCACAACATTTGCATGAACTGTTTCCCTTTTTATTGTTACAAGTTTTTTTGGGAATGGAGGAATTCGGTAGAAGAGGGAATAAGTGGAGAAGTTTGTGGATATTCTTTCACAGAAATCTCGAAAACGAGTGGACTCGGAAAACATTTTCGAAGAACCTTTTCTGTGGAGAATTTTGCGGGCTACAAGAAAGATCTCGTCGTGAATTCTAATAAACCTCATCTCCGAGATTTTTCGGAAATATGTCAGTCATGATTTTCAAACTTTTTCTTCTCTATTGCTTGACTGCTGAATTAACTTGAGATTCTTTTGGGTTAAAATTACGTAAAAATCGATTGGATTGGTTGGCAACGAATTAATCAAGTGATTTCTTTTTTTACGTAATATTCGTGATTGAGTGGGAGAAGATAAAATGGAAATTGACACAGGTACTTCAATATTGGAATTCAGATAAAATTGTGGATTGAAAATTATCAGAAAATACGTCGATATTCATCATAACTTAATGATGATTTATTAATTTCGTAATCAGAAAAAAAATTATTCAATATTCTAGAGATTCCACTCTGTTTTTTTTTTGTAAATTTTGGAAATTTTATCTTTATTGAAATTTGCTTTGGTAATGAAGTGAAAAAACGAGTTGCGTTATTTCGAATTCTTTATCAACTTGTGGGAAATATCTCTGAGAATAATTGAAATAGAGCGCTTTTCATACTGACCTTTTTTGTAGCTTTGAATTTCCTCTACCAAAACGGTTATCACTGAAATTTCTCCATCTCCTATTAATTTCGAGATTTTCCATAAAAACCGAGCACAATTGGATTTTTTTTCTCGTGTTCAAATCGTGGCTCAGTTCTTTCAACAATATCTCGAAATCTGAGAGTGATAGAGAAATTTTCGCTGAACCCTTTTTTGTAGTTCTCATTTTCCTCCACAAAAAAGGTATTACCAATATTCTCTTATCTCGAGTATTTTCCGAGATATCCCGAAATAAAGAATTCACTAAGGAACAGTTAAAAAGAAATCACATCTTTGAGATCAGTCTGTATGAAATATTTCGGAATTTGAGCGAGATAAAGAATTTTTTTTAGAAACAAGTCAGAACCACAAAAACAGATATCCACAAAAAATTCATCTATCTTGCTCAGAATCTGGGATATCTGCAAAAAAATTCTCGATTTCAAAATTCCTGGAAAATTTCAAGTTCTCCATAAAATTTCCAATCAATTGAATTATCAGAAGAACGAAAGGAGAATGAAATCATAAAAGATGAGAAATCGAGAGAAGAGTGTATCAACTCTGTGATATCCTGCGATTATACGATGTCCCAACTAATGTTCTTTTGATACGCTCCGGTTCACATTATCGTTCTTTAATGAAATATCACTCCCGGACTTTAATGGATAAACGGTTTAAAGTCAGCTGATAATGAAATATTGATTGAAAGACTTCATGTTATTCAGTTGATTGGGTAAAACGTTTTTTGTAAATTCAAATTCGACCAGAATCGAAAATAGAAACAGGAAGAAAACAAGATTTTTAGAATTGCTTGTACTTACGGTATCGATGATGACTGAAAGAGAGCGCAGAAACGACTGACAGCAGTACCACCGTTCAGCTGGCAACCTACTCACTTCAGAATAAATTAAAAGTGCACTTCAGAAGCAATAATCATCATATAATTACCTAGAATAATTGATAAACAGAACATTTGATAATTTCGTTGGAAATTCCGCTATAATTCAATGTTAATACATAGATTTTACTTAATTAATTTTTTTTCCGTGAAAAATATCGGATCGATAAGTAATGCTGTCGATTTCACAACTACTGACCTCATTCAACGGGGAATGGATTTACGTTCAATTCAGTAAGAGTGGTCGGATGAAATGGATCGATTTTTTATGGAATATAAAGGAGATAGGGGAATTTTCTTCATCCCTTTTTTGTAGTCATTGATTTTCTCTACAAAATAAGTCTTTGCCAAAATTTTGATATTTCCATTATTTCCGGAAATATTCATAAAAAAGAACTCGGTACGTAGACAAGTCACAGAATAAGAAAAGTAAATTTGATGTGCCACTAAGTCTTTATCGAATATCTTGGAAACTGAGGGAGGTAGAGAAATTTTTATAAAAATCTTTTTCGTAGCTCTAATTCTGCACTACTAAAAAGTTCATTACAAAAAATTTCCCATCTTCATTAATTTCTGGGTTATCCCCCAAAAACGAAGTAAGGGAAGTAGTAAAATGAGATGATTTGATTCCACTTCGAAATTGGTTTTTATTAAATGTCTCTGAATCTAAGGAAGATGGAATTTTTTTTGTGGAGATTTTTTTTGTAGCTCACTTTTTTCTACGAACGGGCAATCATCAAAATTTCCATATCTCAATTATTTTGTGAGCGATCCACCTATTCGGGTTTATACAAAATAAGCATTTGTAGTCTAATTTTTTGATGATTTGGATTTTAAAAGATTGATGAAAGGGATTGAAAAGTATTCCGTTCGTTTGGAAGTGTGTGATTCGGAAGATATGAAAAGTAAGATCTCTTTAAATAGTTATTATTTCTCTAATGATTTAGATTGAAAATAAAATTGAAATAAATTGAATTGTTCTACT
>JABSMS010002533.1:0-10070 GCA_018902275.1 Aleiodes sp. PSUC_FEM 10030003
AATTGTCATGACATTGTCATTAAAAATTTGCCGCTTGCCATGGCAAAATCTACCCTGATTAACTTTGCCATGGCAGAATGTGCCATGACAGATTTACAGTAGAAAAATTTTCTAAGTTCGAATTTTTCCTCATGAGGAGGTTTTTCCGAAGCCCTAGTGCGAATGCGGTACAGTCCCTGGAAAAAGTGTTCTGGAAGGGAACTAGTAAAAAGTGCCCTCGCATGTGGCATAACAAAAAACCGTAAAAAGTGAAAACTATACGGAACTGGAAAAATACAAAAATACAAAAAAACAAATACACCAGTTAACAAGTTTTGAAAAAGTGATTATTCTATCAAGAATGTCCATTAAACTTCCTTTATCTTTCCTTCCTTTACCTGAAAATATTTTTCCTCATCTCGCAAATGAAAAGCTCAGGATCTTCTCTGGCGCTCAGTCTAGTCTACTGGCGGGCTTGTTTTGCGCGGTATATTAATTTAATTCTTTAGATACCCGATAGACATAGGAAGAAAGGTGGTAAGAGTAAGAGAGAGAGAAGTTGTGCCAGGTCGCACCGAGGTTTGAATATTCATAGGAAAGAGGGAATAGAGATCGAGCGTAATAGAATTTAAATTAAGGAACAGCAGAAGGGTACGTGGGCGGGGAGAAGAATGAGGAGAGAGGGCGGTGGGAGTCGATGGAAATTGTAGAGTTTCGTAATGTGATCGTGTTTCATTTCGATCGATGACGAGGAAAAATCATCAAGAGGAAAATCAACGAATTGGCCGAGTATCAGATTATTGTAATCCTTTCTAAAGAAAAAAAATAGTGGAATTTCATCGAACTGCCATAATCGAAATCGCATATATCGAAATCATGTCACGTTTGAAGTTCATTGGTAGAAATTGACGCGGGATACGGGATGCGCGAATAGTTCAAAAATTCAAAATCATAAAATTTAGAAATCCAAAAATATAACATTCAAGAAAGTCGAACATATGAAATTAAAAATTAAAAAATTCAAGAATATGAAATACAAAAATTGAAAAATATTAAAATTTAAAAATTCAAAAATATGTAAGTCAAGCAATTCAAAAATATAAGATTAAAAATTAAAAAATTCACGAATATAAAATACAAAAATTGAAAAATATCAAAATTCAAAAATGAAAAATTTAAAAAATTAAAAATTCACATGATGCCCGAGTCTTAATCTAGTAAAATAAAAATCAGAAAAAATTTGTTCTTTCTCTTAAATATCATCACCTTAGAATGGAAGGGGCGTAAGTGTCTTTTTTAAAAAACTAAAAAAATTGAACGTACATTGATTTTTCTATAAGAATACTAACTTGCGCCCTTTGATCATTCTGCAGAAAAAAATAGCACTTACGCCCTTTTGATTCTTCAACAATTTCTTCGATGTAAGCCTGCTCAACATTAAAAATTACAAACGTTAATAATATCTTGCCCTTTCTTCATTCCCTTAAATCATCAAAAAAACTTTTTTAAATCATTACAATTTCCAACGACAACCCATGAAGTCAATACTCATTTTATTTACTTTTATTAAGTGCAAAAAAGACTTTTGTAAACTTCTCATTAGGATCAGTACAGTTACGAATTTACTCTTTTTTTCTTTTCTTTAACCGTAGCAGTTGAGTGTACAAAAGATTTTCACTGTCAGGTGGATGAAAAAAAAGGGAACTTTTAATGCGGCTTTCGCGAGAAGTTGAAGTCCAAACTCACTCCACGTTTATGCTGTAGCTCTCACTTTCTGTGCTCCTCCAGTGAATCAACCATCTCTCTCTCTTCTGTTTCTCACTTCTTGAGTCCGCGATCAGGCTTCCTCACCTTTTCTCGCCTCCGTTAACCTCTACCTCAGCATCTTCGCTTTCTCCCTCACTCGTGCCCTCTCCTCCTCGAGACGTCTCTAATCGTAATCATCGTAGAGTGTTAATGTTCCCGTTAACTTGGCTGAGGTGTTTAACCTTGTTAAACTCGGTACCCTTACGATATACATCCAACATGGTCACATACCGTACAGAGTTGGCATGCATCACCTCCAACAAACTCACTCGTTTCTACAAAGTCCATACTCTTCGCAGGACGATCGGTAACACGCATGCGTTCCCCTCTTCACTCTCCTCGTTCTTTCTTCATCGTTTCTTCATTTTTTCTACTTTTCTTTACTTCTGTCGTCAGAAAATAGGAGAAGGGGTCAACCAGCATCTCCCTGCCCTCCCGATGAACTTTCCCCACCACGGGAATGGTTTATAAAAATTATGTTTATGGATATATGGGGGTGAGTTAGTATTCTTATGAAAAAATGAGTGTAGATTCAATTTTTGGAAATTTTTAAAAAATGGCACTTACGCCTTTTTGACTCTAGGGCGACGATGTATAGGAATTTTTTTGAATTATTAGTGAATGTCTAGAAATTTCGGTAATAATCTAATTTGAACATCAAATGCTCAATGAAGAAACATTAGATATTTATAAATTTCACAAACAATTAAGAAATGAAGTCTGTTCTCAAAACTAAACCAATGATTATTTCTCCGAATAGCAGAAATATGCTTGAAGTCTCAGTTACAAATCTTACACAAACATTGAATAACATTGCAATTTTAACTGTTGGATTTGTGAAATGTTTGTTGAAGCAGCCGCACAATAGTGACGTAATACAAACGCCACTACTAATTTAATAGAGAAATGAGAATACGTTATCCGTGGCTGTTAATTAATATTTGTCGATCTTTGTGATGGAAATTGATTTTTCTTTGAAAGCCTGAACAATCCATTTAAATATTAACTGTAAAAATTAACACAAATTTCGACATTTTATTTTTCAAAATGATAATTTTCCTCGGTGATTATTTTTATTTTGAGCGATTATTATTTGAGTCTGTATAATTTTTGTTTGTGTTATTTAGACCTAATTATCAATTAAATTCCAATTATCGACATCTCGTGAACTATTCATCAAAAAATTCTTGAAAATTCCGAAAATCGTGAAAAAAAATACTCGTTATCAGATGTGTCATAAAACTGAATAAAATATGAAAATTTTATGTAGAAATTTTCGTCGGAATGACTGCAGTTGTATTTGTGTGTTTGTCTGAGGATAAAATGGGCGTACAGAAATTCAACTGCACATATATATATTTATCACGTGACATTTCCACGGCCAGGTCGAAATGATTTACCGGGTCTCGTCATAAAACACGGGCACAACTGTGCATACCACTCGGGATGCGCATTTATACGATTCACGCACAAAACTGAGGACGCCAACAAGAGATACCTGATTATCACGAGAGATTGTTTGCACAAAGAACACTCTCCGAGTTCTTTTTCCTTTCGTTTTCTACCCGAGTTCGCTTTTTTTTCGTTTCATCTGTTTAAGAGATTTAGATATTTATAAGAATGTTGCCTTGGACGATGCGTGCTTGGACTCTGCAATGAGAGTCGCTGACAGTAATGTAAGGGATGGGGATATCGACCCCTAACATATTATTTTGAAGACTTCTATCATTACTTTATTAATTAAAGAAAATTCTATTTTTTCATAGGTTAAAGGGAGAAAAGGGAGGACGCCCATGAGTGGTCCATTATTAGTGCCAAGCTTCCAAATATTGGGAACAAAACTGAACCAGCACTGGACCACTGTTGGAACGACTCTGTATCGCGAATGCAAATGGTGAAAAAATGTCTCCTTTGAGAGATTCTTTGAATATTCAAATTGCTTAAATTCTAGACTGGACACATCGCCTTCAAATTTTCCATCACCCGACGAAATTGATACTAAGTCCCGTAAATTTACAAACATTCGTTTCGAAAATGCGGAAAAAACCAACACAAACAATGAGTGAATACTTTAACAAACAAAAAGGATCACGAATATAAAAATCAGCAGAACAGCATTGTAATTAAAAACAAAAAATTCACCGGGAGACAGGTTTTAAATCCACCACAAAATAGAACAGTTCGAGATGGCCCAGGCTTGGCCACGTATTTGTTACGGACCGATAGCAATTGTTTCCCCTATCTGGTAGTTCTAATGCGACACTGGGTGCAGCCGACGGTTGGTTGGCTGCCCCGAGAGAAGAGCGAGAGAGATAGCCAAAGATAGAAATATCCTCAAATTCTATAGGTAGAAACACACTCCATGTACACTAGAAAACCTCTCTCTCTCCCTTATGTAAACCCACCCATAGATTGCATTTTATCGGAAGACCGGGTAATGCCCAGAATCGGAAAATATAGTGAGCCCAGCGACGTGAATTTACCGGGAGAAAGAAAATTATTCGAATGCAAGTAGAAATTTTTCATTGAAGAACTATGCGAAAGAATTTCTCTCCATGCGAATAAAGACGAAAAAAATAATAAAAATAGAAACAATCGAACAGTGAGATTGAGAGGATTGACATTAAGCTGCCGAGAGCCATCACCTTGATTCAACAGTAGTAAGGATAGTTAAGATATATAGACGAAAACCGGTATCTCTCGTACGAGATTGAGTTTGACTCATCTTGAAATGCTTCCACTCCCTTTCCCTCCTCCTCGCCCTCACCCATTCCTCCACACAACCGTACTATTCTATCTATTTGCAGACACAGATAAACACAGATGGGATACCAGCTCCTCTCTCCTCCTCCTCTTTGCCATTTCCAAACGAAATACATGTACAAAGTGTAACAGAGAAAGATGGTATTTACGGTGGAATTGAGCGAGAGAGAGAGAATGGCGCGAGAGTGTTCTTATAGTGGAACTTATTGATCCAACAAAACTCATTTCAAGATACAGTGCGAAGTCTCCAAGATACTCTCTTCCGCCCAGCCTCGCCCTCCCAAACCTCCTCCTATTTCTATCCTCCTCCATTCGACGTTACCAGTCGACTACCATTTCTATCTTCCCCCTCCTTTTCACCACCCACTCTACCACCCCCAGCGGCGTACTCTCGTTTCTCTCTTATCCTTTCCTCCTTCGATCCCTCTGCATCAGTATTTTCCCTCTCTTTTTCTCACTTTTCCGAGACATTTTCTAGGTATAGATCTCTGATCCTGCACATGGAGAAAAAAGGCTTGATTCAAGCTGGATAGCTCGCTTGGACGAAATCGTCTTGATTCAGAACCAACGGCGAAGTTGGATCAAGCCTTTTTAATCTTATGAAGTTGCAGAATCGGTTTGATTCAAATCTTTTTCTGATGTGAATCAAGCCTTCGTTCGGCTTGGATCAATCTTGCTTCAGGTTGAATCAAAGTTTTTCCGTCTGGAATCAAACTTTTCGAGATTGAATCATGTTTTTTATGAGTTGAGTCAAGCTTCCCTGACTTGGATCAAGCTTTTCCAACTTGAATCGAACTTTCTCCAGCTTAAATCACACTTTTCCAGTTTGAATAAAGCATTTTCTGACTTGAAGCAAGGTTTTTCCGACTGCAATCAAACTTTTCCAGCTTGCCTCAATTTTTTTCTAACTTGAATCAAGCTTTCTTGACTTGGATCAAGTTTCTCCAACTTGAATCAATCTTTCTCCAGTTTAAGTCACACTTTTCCAGTTTGAATCAAGTGTTTTCTGACTTGAATCAAGCTTTTTTCAACGTAGATCGAGCTTTTTTACAGCTTGAATCAAGCTTCACAGTTGAAATCAAGCAATTTCCAACTTGAATCAAGTTTTTTTGCAAACTGCATCAAGTCTCTTTCCAATTTGAATCAAGCTTTCTCCAGCTAGAATAAAGTCTTCTTTTCAACTTGAATCAAGCCTGATTCAAAATCTGAATCAAGCCCGTTTCCAAGAATAAAAATAGTCTAGAAAAAAGCCGAAATGGATGAAAACATTTTTGTCTGTGCATGCGTTCACATCAATAAATTATTTGACAAAATCAATAAGGAGAATTTAAAAAAAAATTACATTCTCGTACTTACCTTCCCTAAGCACTCAGCCTTCGCGACGCACTGATGTTATTCACAGGAATTGTAATATGATACACGAAGCAGTGTTAGGCGAAAGTTAATAATTAGAGTTGGCGCGTGACCTTGTACTTTGTCTAGTTTGCTCGGATTTTCTACCAAACTAATGCACTCACACAGACACACAAATACACATAGATTATCCCTTCAGAATGTTACCTCATCGAATATCAAAAAGTTTTCCTCCAAGTTCCTCGTACTCTTCTACTTTCATTCAATGTTTTTCAAGAGGTCCTTTCTCTCACTCTTAGTGCACTTCCGTAAAAGCAATTTTGGGCTACGGTGTATCTCTGTGCTTTACTTCTTTCAGTACTACTTTTCATAAAGGAACACACAAAGTGCAGGATTTTTTTTTCCAGAGTGACGAGTGTCGTTGCTCAACCGTTCTTTTTCAAGATGAATCCCGAAAAAGTGGATAAAAGAAATTGTAAAAATATTTTTCATAAATTCTTTGAATTTCGCGATTTGCGTAACAACTATTGAGTCTCTGTTTTGAACATGAGAGAGGAAAATGAGGTAAAAAATAAAAATGAAAAGGGTTGAGGACGGTAAGAAAGGCCATTCAACGGGGCGCAAAAGGTTTACGAGAAATAGAGAACAAGATAGATGTAATGGATAAAGGAGGAAAAGAAATGAGAATAAGGGAGGGAATGAAAAATAAAAGAATTGAAGGGAAATGGAAAAGATAGAAAAAGAAAAGGGAAGTGGTCCGTTGGGGGGATGGATAAGAGTAGAAACGAAAGAGAGAGAGAGGAGAGTTTAGATGAGACGCAGAGGTGAGCTAAAGTGAGGGGCGAGAGGGGCTGATGTGCGGTGGGTTGAGAAGAAAGACGGGTGCCTTATAGTCAAGCGGGAGGAGGGATAGGAGAGGGAAGAAAGACAGGGCAGATGAGGGCAGGAGGGAGGGTAGAAAGGCCACGAATGTCGGAGGGAAGAGAGGGAGTGATAGGAGAGAGAGAGAGGCTCCGAAAGAGCTGGGATGAGGGAGAAAGAGAGAGTCGGAGAAAGTAGAGTGTAGAAGAGAGCAAAGGAGGGACGCGAGTCGGAGGAGATAGATGTATGTGGGAGGGCCGCTCGATACAGCCCCAGCAAAAGCCTCCCAGAGCCCTCCTGGTCGCGCTCCCCCTTCATCACAAAACGCGGGTTTTCTCGTCGTCGTCATCCAACTCCACCTTTTACCTAAAGCCAAATGTCGCAGCTACCATAGGTTAAAGGGAGAAAATCCGACACACAGTATTATAGATTAATCATTGATTATTTTTTTGCCCGAAGCCGCAATATCTCTGGAGGCAAACAGAAAATTGAATGATTAATCGATCCTGATGGCTCATGAATACTCGGGATTTTCAGAAACGGCTATATTTTCATCCTCACCCACAAATTTCCCTGGCATGCTGACAGAAAGCAATTCCTAATCTATTATTACTCCAGTCATCAAACAAATGTTTTTTTCCCAACTGATAATGAGAAAGGCTTGAAGGTGATTCTCGAAAAATCAGTGATGCACCTCAGAGTCTTGAGTCCCTCCCTTACTCACTACTCTCTTTTATCGAGAGACTTTTAAGGCCACTTTCCCCGAGTTGGCTGGCTCTCAAAATTCGTTGAGAGGGCCGCAACTGAATGAGAGAGATGAAAAACGAGAGTATAGACCCTAGGCTTGCACAGTGGGCTTGTCACTTGGATGGTTATCCAAGCACTTCCATGCCCGGCCACGCGGATACGAGTACATAAACATGCGAGCGCCATCCTAGCTAAAGAGGCACCTTTATCTCCAGCGTGCCACTTCATCCCCACCCCAAAAAAGTGAATTCCTCTGCTCATCGTGTATGACAGAACATAACAGAAAATTGCGTGGAAGGGTTTGAAAAGTGGAGGGACGAGGCAAGTGAGAGAGAGAGATGGATAAAGGAAAAGCAACGATTCTCAGTGGAGGAAAAGGGCGGTTATAGGTCGGGTGTGTGTCGGCTCGGATGCATGAGGAAAAAGAGGAGCGAGAGAGCCAAAGGGAGGGAGGGGGACAGAGGCTCACGTAGGTTACTCCTTTCTGGCAGAGCAGAGGATATTGTGATTTTAGCGTCTGTGTAATTATGGAAATTAGCGACATGGAAAGCCTAGGATAAAAGGGTTGATTATAATCCGAGCAAAGCGGGGGAGACAGAAAAGAGGAAGAGAGAGAGGGAGAAAGAAAGGCGAATGGAATGGAGTGGAGGGAAAGAGTATAGGATACTAAGAGAGGAGTCTGGGTTTTCACCTCCGTGGCTAACGTCCATAGATTAAAACGCGAAAAGCTCTCTCTCGCTCACTCATTCCGTACTCGCGCCTTTGGCTTTTCTCTCTTTTGTACGTGAAACATTGGTGCTTCATCTACCAATAGTTCTCTTTTTACATCATCCATTATTATACCGGTATCTATGGATTATATTATACTAGATTATGTCGTGATATTGGGATAGTATTACATTTCCTTTTTTTGTGCTACCATTAGGGAGATCCTTTTTTGAGAAAATATAGAATCATGCGGCTTTATTTTCCACTCTCATTATCCTCCAATTTATGATTATAAAATATGACAACTTTTTCGCATTTTCTGAATACAGAACTTGAACCTCCTACCTCTCAAATACAGATTTTAATCAATCAAATTATTAAATCTAACGTAAAATATGAAATAATTTGAATAATGCAATTCTTTTTTTCCAAGTAATTCAAGTGAAGGAAATTATTCACAGAATTTACGAATAAATTCAAGAAATCATAATCATACATTCAGGAGAAATGGTTGTGCCATTCACCCTCAATTCTACCGGTACGTCTCGTTCACCGTAGAGAGTGAAAAAAAGAAAGCAGGAAAGAGTGAGAGAGAGAATAAAAAATACTGCAGCCTGGTGTGCAATATCCCCCACCTTGTCAAATAGGGGGGTATATAACCCACCACCATCTTTCCATCCCCCTCATTGGCTTTCCTCTCGGCTGGTCCTCCGTTAACAGTCGCTCGCCCCGAGTTTTTCCTATCTGGCTATTGGACCCGGCAGTTTCAGAGGCGCCAGTCGGGAACCTATGATGTGATCGGGTATCGAGTATCGGCTGACGCTCTCATTGGTCGGTCTACCGCGCACGGTCGCAGTACCCGCGCGCAGTTACGACTGATTTGTTACGTAAAAACGTCGATAGCTTCTATACTGCTCTCGTCGTAGTCGGGGTGGTTGTCCCACCACCCACCTTTTTCCTCTCTCCCGTCCGCGCCCACCGGCACTCCAGCCCTCACCTCCTGCGCGGCACTCTGAGATGGAGAAGAGGGAGCAGGGGGAGAGATACTTGCCAACTGCCCTCCCCCAGACTGAGGACCCGATAGTGCGAGAACGACGCGCGGCACTGTGGAGGAAGGAGGGAAAAAGGACACCCCGTTAGATAGAGGCAACAAAAAAACAGAGACGTTGCGTCACCAAACGACAGAGAGGTGTATAACAAATTTTCTCTTTTTTTATCGGCGCCGTGTGCGCGTTTCTAGTCATTCGGGCGGTTGAATATAACGGTTTATCGAAGAAATGGCGGACCCCCTCAACCGAAGTCCTGTAGGACGACATTTTCTCGCCCTTCTTTACCCCCCTCGCGTCTTCACAGCATTGCCCGCGTTTTTTTTCAGGATTTTTTTTCCCTCTTGGTCTGGAGTCTACGTTTCTCAGCCATCTCGATTTTTTTCTACTCTTTTATTTTTCATAGATATGGGGGTACTTCTATAACCTCATTCGTCGCCTGGAGAAATTCTCCAGAGCACTTTCCACGCGATGGAATTTAAATTAAATTCGGTATTTAGGATCTCGTCTACGCTCAGCTTTTCTATTTTCTACGAAATCTGATTTAAAGACTTTACGAACAAGTTGAATAGTGAATCTAGAATGAATTTTTTAAATCGAAAAATGATTTGGATGATAGAGAATTTTGAGGTAGTATAGTCCCCATGCTTTATGGTTCAACAACATTGTAATACCCCCAGGCGAAACTGTAAAGTTTGCTGCAATGAAAGCACCAACATTTTGAATCTATTGTGGAAATATCTGACCACTGTTTAGGCTGTAGAGTAATGAGTTACGGCCAGAGTTACCAGGAGAGTATTTTCATTC
>JABSMS010002543.1:0-16897 GCA_018902275.1 Aleiodes sp. PSUC_FEM 10030003
CAAAATATTCATATTTTGAATATTCAATTCACTTTTTGAATTGAATAGTATCCTTCGATTCAATTCAATTCAAATACTATTCGCACACCCCTAATATATTCCGAACATTAATCACTAGCAACTTCCCCCTCGATTCACTCAATGAAACTACAAATAGCGTATGGTTAAATACTTGGAAAATGATCTTCAATTATAGAACAAGCAGAGTCATGCTGGCAAAAGGCCCAGCACTAAAACTTGGTTCCGTTCAGTTCGTTTTATTGGTTCTGTACCACAAAGTTTCAGCCGTGGTTGAAACTTTTGTCAAAGAAAAATCGGAAAGATTCTTTCTTTCTGCCATATTTTACCTTCTCGAAGTTTGGAGAAGATCGTGACCCGATGCAACTAATGCCAGTGCCCTTGTTATTATCCTAGTTTAATATCGTCTTTTCTGTACCATTTTCGTTCCCTACGGTTTTCAAGAATGCTATCGACAACTGACACGTAATGCCCTGCCATTGCATGTCAACGACCATGTTCTTTTGATTATACAGCATGAAGAGGAAATATCAACTGGCCAAAGGGAAGGAGGAAAAGGAATAATTGAATGAGCAAAGAGAGTGGAAAATTATGGAAAAGGAGAATGTTGGAGAGGAGGTGTGGTGAATATGAAAAGTTTTGTCGATGAAATGGGAACGTGCTTGTCGTGCTGAAAAGACGATCCATGGAAATTCTGGTATTTTTATATATTTGTTCTGTTATATCCTCTTTTGTTTTTCCTCGGCCACGACAAATTGCAAATGAAACGTGTACCAGTGAGTTTGTTATTCACAGCTGGCAGGAAGCAGAAAAAAATGAGCTACATTTAAAAAAAAAGGATTCAGCGAAAAAAAATGAATACGCAAGATGGGACAAAAAAATTCGATACTCTGTTTGGAAGGGACACAATTCGGTGGAGAGTTATGAGTTCGAGAATGATGTGTGAGTTTTAGAGAACGTTGGGGGAGCGAGTAAATCAGTTGGAATAAAGGGATTAAATTTTTCGGATTCCAGGAAAAGTTTCAATTTTTTAATTTACCTCTCTATTTCATCGAGGGACAATAAGTCTTGATTGAATAATTCTCATTGACTAATGTTTTTTTTCACGTAAGTGATATTTATAATTTAACAGTCATTGCGATGAGAAAAATGGAGGGAAATTGAGAAGAAAGAGTTCGTATTTTTATTCCGAAAGTCATCATGATGAAAAATGTTCACTCACAAAATTTTTTCAAATACCTTCAGAACTAATGGATCCGAAAGGTTTTTTTCTACCAAAGAGAATTGAGAATTTTCTTTTTCTCTCTCCATTGGTAGTATTTTCATCTTCAAAATCCCCCATAATTTATTAAAATGTATCACTGAATTTTTTATCATCCCTCGAACTTTGCCTTCTCCATCTTCTCATTTTAATGGAATAAAATACATGAGAAAAAAAAAAGAAAATGAAAGAGTACGGTAAAAAGTTTGTGTCAGGAATTTTTCAGCCCCAAGTGGATTTACACTGCCACACTGTGAATTGGCATAGTCTATTTAGTTAGCCTGAGGATCACAAGAAGGGTGGCTCGAAATCAAGGGTGAAACTTTTCTTCAAAATTTCGTACCACGTTTTTTCTTGTACTCATCTTTATTCCTCCAACTGCCTCATTTGTGATAATGTTATGGGGGATACACTTCTCACGCTTGGCGAATCAGCATCTTTTTTCTTCCTCAATAAGAGAAGAATCTACCCTTTAGAGTCAGTTAGTGAAAATGTCACCCTAAAAATATGAAGAAAATAAATAATTCAAGTTTTCTACACTTTCAAAGATCCGTGTGGCAAT
Organism: Aleiodes sp. PSUC_FEM 10030003; assembly: GCA_018902275.1. Taxonomy (NCBI): domain Eukaryota; kingdom Metazoa; phylum Arthropoda; class Insecta; order Hymenoptera; family Braconidae; genus Aleiodes; species Aleiodes sp. PSUC_FEM 10030003. The sequence continues at coordinate 1,842 of JABSMS010002543.1, forward strand.
GGAGATACTGTCAGCGTCCGAGGGTAATCAATTTCATTTTAATACGAATAATTCCTCTCAGTTTCATTTTGATTTTTTCCTAATTTTTAACGTTTTTTCTGAGTCTCCACTCCGAAACTCAGAAATTGAGATATTGACGGTATACATTTGAGATTTGGGTTATCCTCTGATGCTCATCCTCGAGATATGTAAATTAATATTTCTTCATTTTCCGAGATTTCAGGAATCTCATCATAAGAAAGTCGGCTTCTAGGAGTTTATGCCAAATTATATAGTTGAGAATATTTTCTATGGATAAAGTTACTGACATAATGATCTCAATTCAAAAGATATTCTTTCTGCTCTGATGAATGTAAAATTCATCAAAGCTGAGTTAAACTTACAATTTGACATTTTCAATTACTTATTATGTTTCATTATCATTTCAGTGAATTTTTCCACAGCGCTGGTCTTAAAAAAATTATGACAGAAAGAGAACGCTTGAATAATATGAGAAAAAAAAGTTGAAATATTTGAACTGATTGAACAAAGAAAAGCCGTAATCGTCCTAAGAACTGAGGATTTTCTTAGCTTTCCACGGAGAACTATTACATTATTCATGGAATCCTGAAAATGTCCCTATATCTTTGTATCTCCGGTAAATTTTTAGAACATGTATTCACCCTTTATTTTCGTCTGAATTTTGAAACAGAATTGAAGCAGCTCGACGTCATTTTTTAGAAATTAAGGCTCACAATGAGATTTCTCTTTCAAAATTAGAAAAATCTTTTACCATAAATTCTTCGTCAATCTTTCTTCCTCAACGTAATATTAATGATCTTAAGTAATCCAGCTCACTCACCCAACAGTGAATCCCTCATTTCTTTATGCTGTATTAAAGATGATATTTTTTTACATTTTTCATAATTTTTTCATCATTTTCTCCCGTGTAATTCTTGAGATATGAATTATCAAAGTCACTAAAAATCGCGATGGTCGGGTCGAAACGTCCTACTTTGGGCAGAAAAAACGAAATTATTCATCAGGCACAGAGTTCACCTATAATTTAACAACTATTGGCGAAAAAAGATATTTAAAATCCATAATAGTATAAAAAAAAAATCTTTTTCACCATAGTTACTGAAGAATTTTAATTCGAAGTAGTCGTAACTATTTGCCTTTCTCTCTATGTCATGGATGTGATAGGAAAGTGACTTTTCGATAGTGTAAGAACTTTTTCGGGTGAATTGAAAAATCCTCCTTCACATTATCAGCAATTAATTAAAAATGAATCGACGAATTGACATTTTTTTCTATTTTATCGACCCTACTTTGAGACTCTACTCCACATTCTACAGCAATTATCCTCGACGGATTTGCTGACGTTATCGAATCGGTTAGACACGAGCACGTAAAGATTCAATCTTTTTTAGAAGAAATTGATTCTTGGTAAATAGTGCTTCACAATAGAATCATTCGGTAATAAGCCCGTTCACCAACACACTCAGAGAAATGCACAATTTTCGCTAGATGATATTATCGAGTGACTCAATCCAGCATGAATTCCTTCGATTCGCCATCTATTTTCTCTCACTCTTCGACACCCTCTGATGCTCTCACAGCGCTCGACTCGATCACCCGAATCATTTCATCACTTATTTCTTTTTCTCTTCTTCTCTATCCCAGGAAAATCTTCTCTAGACATTTATTTTTTTGCCTCATAGCGACAGATTTTTTTAACCTCTGGTCACCTATCAGCACTATGAGAACGTTGGATTGTGCGTCATTGCCACTAAAGTTGAATAGGGAATTTATTTGATTTTATATCTCCTCAGTAAGGTATAAAATAAATGAATACGAACGTGGCCAAAAGGCGTGTCTCCTTGGTTCTACTTTTTCTTATTTCTACTACCACTTTTCTCGCACTCAGGCTGACGTCAGAAAGGCACTTTCACGACATTAATACGACGTTTTTAAATGAGATAGTCGTAGTGAGGGGATTTGGATTTTTCTCCCTGTGGTTTTTAATGAAAAATTGTCCCTACCGGAGAAACATTAATTTGATGGTACTGAGCTCGATGGAGCAAATTTTAATTACACGTTATTTGCGGATTTTTATGATTCTGCCATCGTAATTTTCAAGTTTTCTTCCATTTTCATTTCCTCAAGAAACTTAAGAATTCAGTTAGAGGGACTTTTTTTGATATTTTCATTTACATTCGATTGAACAATGGACTGAAGACTTAATGGCGAGCTTCCAAGGATATCGAGTGTCTATGACCTAGATAATCGATACAAATCCTAATGTTACTGTGATTTGATAGATTTCCTACGTCGTTGACGATACAGCAGCGATTTGGATTGATATGTCTGAAAATATTAACCATGGATGGGTTATTGCCACTGACAGGTTCTGAATAGACGAAATTGTTTATGAGATGGATTGTAGAGAATTTCTCTCATTAATCTTAGGTCGATGCTAAGAATATCGAATTTCTTTAAATAAGTCTATTATCCAAACTCTACAACTCGTAATTATTCATGCTATAATTATTAGAACAGTAAATGACTATAATTTGAAATTAAGAATTCACCTCCGTAAGCATCCTAATTTTTTCGTTCGAAATACTCATTATCTTGATCGTACACCCCCCTCGATTTATTACCACCAATGAAGCTTATCCTTTTTTTTTAACCTCAATCTTTTATCTTTAATTGATCCCTTCAACACACGGAAAGAGGTTTAAAAAATCCTTGAATTTTTATCGCGGCCGAATGAAAATCATGTTCAATAAATTTTCCTCAATTCAACTCAATTTTCTACCTCACTGATGTTATCAAAATTTTGACTGAAGAGAAAAAAAAACAACGTCAGGATCGAGAAATTAGACTATGAGTTAATGCCTTCATTATTGAGCTCAATTTTTCGCCGATTTTTTGTCCTCCCCACTTCGAATATACTTGTGTATGTGGACGTTTAACCATTTGAAACAGTCTGCAATCATAGAAATTCGTGCACACCGTAAATAACACGTTTGCGCTAATTTTGAAACGTGGAGATAAGTATCTTGCCAGTTAAAGTGGAAAAGGGTTGAAGCGATAAATCCTAACCCACAGGAAATTACTCAAACTGCACTGTCGCACGCAAGAAGTTTCGTATATGTTGCATTACGAATGTTAAAATGAAGAGAAGAGGAGAGAAAAATAAAAAGCGAGAATGATTAAATAGAATAGGAAAGGATGAAAAAAAGCAGAGAATGAAGGAAATAATGCCCAAATGGGGCACGTCGAGGTCTCCAATTTCCTGTGTGGATGTCCGTTCACGTTGTTCCTCTTAAATAATGAGATTTCTCATTCTATACTATTCTCTCTCTCGCACATATCGAATTTTATTCAAGTATCACGTGAGAATTCGAATATCTCCACCACACCAGTCTACTTTTCGTTTGTTCCATGGAGATCTTGGGACTTCATAGTACCGAAAAGTATTTACGAAGGATTCGTATTTCTATTGTGTCTCCGTTTCTTTCTCTCAATTGGTCGATTCAAAATATAGTTAACGAAAAAGATAATACAGTAATTTTGACTGGATAAAGAAATTCAGCAAAATAGAACAATCGTTTATTTTATTCGAAATAATTCCCGTTGATTCATTTTCATTTGAAAGATGCTAATTTTTTCGGAATGCAACATTTAAAAATCCTACTTTCTTGATTGTTCAGAGGTAAAAAAATGAGGCATCTTAAAATAACTTCATTGAATATTCAGGAAAATTCAAGATAGAAGATGCAATATTACAATTTGCCTCTTCAACTTCTCAAGATGCAAATATGAAACTTTTTTTAATTCTCAAGAAATGATTTTTCGGAATAACTTTTTAAGAAGTACTACAAGAAAAACCACGCGACCTACATATTCTAGTGGATCTTTTTTTTTCTTCACTCTCAGCTTTCTAATGGAAATTTTTTTCGATACTCTACTAGTTGAAGTTTTAAAGATATTCACAAAAATTAGTGGAGCGGAATGAAAATTTGCTTCGTGTTGAAAATCGAGTCTTGAAGATGACTATTTTGAGTTATATTATTGAGAACTTTACGAATATTCCCACGGGAAAACATTATTCTGTACTCTATTTTGCTCCAATGATATCTCCGAAGTACTTATACAACAAACTCCAAGCCATTGAAAAGTTTCTTCGCCATATCTCAATAACTATCAATGCATAACAGCTTTTTATATTATTCACTGTCAGAAACTTCACCGAACTATTCTCATGCAGAGTTTGCAGAGTTAGGCAACATGACCGATAATTGGTATTACACACTGAGTCTCCAATGTTGGCAGCCGATATTGTTCCGACATTTGGACCAATCGCCCATCACCAGAGCGTGGAAGTTCATGCTCGAACAACTTGTGTTGGTTGAGTACCACTTATTGAATAAACATGTGTCCACACGCGAGCAAATGGTTTATTTGAGTTGAATAAATATATTTATTCAGATGTCACCTATAGTTGCTCTTTGAATATTCCACTCTAATTTGAAATTCGCTCGTCCAATATTAAATTTATGAATCGCATGACCGATAATGTAGTAGCTGTTGATGTAAGATGAGAGCAAGAATAATAAAGCTTTGACGTGATAATGAATAAATACTCTGGATTGAACACTTGCGGTGAAATTATAACGCACCGCGGTATAAACAAAAAAATCTCATCTTCCACACGGATAATAGAATATAAAAATTTGAAGGAAATCTATTTTTTCAGATTTCTAAACATTTGTGCTTGAGCTTTTTCAGTTACTTTCCACTTTATTCGATTGATAAAAAATATAAATATGTGTTTTCCTTTGAATTCATATCCTCTTTTCAAAATTAATTACTTTTCAGTTGTTTCCATCAATTTTTCATTTTCTAAAACTGACTGCCTCGAATATCTCTCATTTTATTCGGAATATCTCCAACAGAGACCATCATAAACCAAAATAAATTGCCGACAAAAATAGAAAAATCTAGTTATTGTCAAGTAAAATAATAATAAAAAATGTTATAAAAGTTGGCTGACCTCATTTCAATGTCGTGAATCTCCTGAAACGTAAGTGTATCGGCAACGTCTAGCAACTGTCGCATATTTTCTTCTCTCCTTCTGGCGTCAATGTCCGGCCTCAGTAGTATAGTTGCTGCTGGTGCATCCGACGATAGCGACGGTTGTTGAACAACAATAGTTGCCTGAGCTGTTCTCTTGGTCCCAGTTCCACTTCCACCTTTCAATCGAAATAGAATAAATAGAAAAAAAAAGTAATGAAAAAATACAGAACGAAGAAAATCAAATGGAACAAATACACGATTAAAATTGAATATCACTCATCAATTCTCACAATTGTCTTCCATCATCATTTTATCTCACTTTTAATATTAAATGATTCTATATTTTATTTATCTCACAAATACTCCATCATTCCACAACAATAAAAATAGTGTTCAAGTGAATTTATGTGTCTGGTACGCGTGTAAGAATCGAGTTCAAGACTTCTTTGAATTTATCTAAGAGTTTTAAAAGTTTGAGGAGATTCAAACTTTATTCATCATCCTTTTCACTTATATAATTTTATTTTGAAAAATCATTGAGATTGTAATTCAAGTTCTTTCTACATAATGAAAATTTATCAAATATATTGTTCCCCTAGCGACAGTGGGACGTTGATTAATTTTGGAAGATGAATCTGCACAATCAGAGGGACAAAAGAAATTTTATATAATTTCAAAAGTTAAGTTTCATTATTAATAACAGTAAAGTTTTATTCTCGCAGAAGATGCACAAAGAATATACTAGATAAAAACAATAAGAAGAAAAGAAAATTAGCAGTGAAAAATACACCTACAATTCATTTCCCACGCTACTTCAGATAAAACTCGAATAAAGCGATTTTTCGCTATTGAAACAAATTGTTCTCATATAAGGTTATAGGGAAAAACGTGAAACATTGTGATAGGATGTTTTTCTGGGAGGGGACGAGATTTAATTTTAATAATTTCTATGAAAATTGAAGGTTCCTTCGCCGAAAGCGGAAAATTTTGAATAGCTGATTTATGTTTAGAGAGTTCCAATTCGCGATGTATTTCTCAACGAAATTTCCCTCTCTGCTCAACATTGCCAATTTGAAATCAATCCAAATAATGTATCGCGATAACTAATCCACATTTCGTAAAAAAAACCATCATTGTTCAGTAATTTGGATGAAGAACGGGGAATTCATAAACGTCTTTGATCTCCTCAAACCTATAAACTCGAATTATGCATGTGTAATCATACTGTTGGAAGCGCATTCCAATTGCAATTGAGTTGCGTAGATACACAGAGAGAGAACAGGTGAAACAGAGTGATAGAGTTTCATTGAGCGTCGACGAGGATAGATAACATGGGAATTTCTGATGAAATTCCACCAATGATCATTGTACGTCAATACTGTAATGAAATTTGGGCCTTCAGCTGGATGGACAATTTGTGTGTGAATAGCCCTGTATAATTTCTCAATCGAATGAGTTTCTCAATATTCCAGTGGACTGTAGTCATTGTTAACGATTAATAAACGATTAAATAATCAATTACACTTTGTATATAGTGATAAAGGAGGCATTTAACATATTAGTTTACTTGTTATCCCCATAACTATGGCGTTCTATATTGTATTCTATGGACCAATGAGCAAATTCACAATGCTTTAAATACCATAAAGGTCGATTACCAACATCCCGTAGTTAGCTGTTTGTACTCTTCCCTTTTACACTGTTACGAGGCCTCGATTGAACTTCATAGACCTTATGGATGTAGGAGAATCGATTAAATTCAACGTCAGTATACACAATTTCCATCGACTATTCAACCAGACACAACGCCTAACCCTACAGGCACGTTTCTGTTTCTGTTATATGTGTCATGTTGTTTGAGGTTTTTCAAGCGTTTCATGTCGATAGATCGGGCTTTTGGAGCTTTTTAATTGATGCTTTTGTGTTTAGAGTTTGTAACATTTTGGGAATTGGCGATGTTATATTCGCTGAGTTATACCATGAGTAACTCAAAATCGAAAGATACTATTTTGTGAAGACAATAATAACAATGCATTGAAACATCATTAGGTTGCTTGCAAATTTTTTATTGGATCACCCAAGTAGATGATCCTATTGTTTTATTATCTCAGTTGGAATGGAATTGCGAAGAGAATAAGGTAAAAGTTGAAGGGTTTTATTTTTATTCACACATGGAATAAGAAGATGCGAATACGCAAATTGAATTCCGGAGAACTGGGAGATGAATTGAACATAAAAAATAAACTACTACATTTTTGTTTTATTCGTTTGCTTCCTCAAATCTCATGTTTGAAATATTGGTATGAAATTGAAAAAAATCTCATGCTAATTCGATCATTGTAATTTGGATTAACTGTGAATTCCGATCAAAGAATGTCAAACGAAAATTGATTGCATGGAACAAAGAACGGCATTATGGGTGATTTTTTATATGAATAATATGGTTATGAATACCGAATATTCCGAGTTGAAATATGTAAACATATTGAAAACCGAAATAATTCATAACCCTGGTGAATCGATGCCCTAATAATTTTCATTCGTATTATTCTCCATTGAGGATTTTCTGTGCTCTCCAGAGATACATAAAAAAATAATTCATGAAATACCTCCCGATGATGTGCAAAATAATTTTTAAATTAAGTTCAATGAAAACGAAAATAATTTTAATACATTGATCATGCTCACATATTTACTCGAACAATTTTTCCAATTATTTCCTAACAATCGTTGAGATTATTCAACCGAAAGCTTTCTATGTATTGCAAATGAACCAAAAAAAAGTTGATCAATAATTTACTAATTCATGTCGAATCGATTCGCTTTATTCCTACTATGAAAACTCATTCTTCTCTCGAATTGTCGTATTTCCTCTATATACCCTCCGTATTTTCTAAGTATTGGATTTTTTTGTCTACATTTTTGTTTTAACAAATTGTAGCCCCTTTTTGTACTGTTTCGAGAACTGTTGGAGGTAGAATACCCTGCGGGATTGTTTTTCACGGTTCACTGGTCTACCTCGATTTGAAAAAAGCCACATAGTTTTCCCTCTTTTTAATCATTTTCCTTCCTCAAATGTTTGGGAACTATTTCTTTTGTGGTTTCAACTGCCGGATGCTGATTTTAGTAATATTAACAATGCACTAACTGATTGGATTTCAGTTTGAGCTCCAATGTTATGTATGATAAAAATCTTTCAAAATAAGCAGAAATCTCTTGAAATACTGTTCTTTTCAACGAGTGCAACGAATGTGCAACGAGTATTTTGAATTCAACAGTGCTGTTCGCCGAAAGGGATCTTATCAATGAAAAAGATCAACAAATTGCAAAAAATGCATCATCTCGATCATTACATGAAAGAATTTCGTTTCATATTTCTGGAGATGGATCGTGACATATTGGAGAATTATTTTTTTCAGATGAGTACAGAATCCCTTGGGTGAAGCGCTCTGCGCTTAATCAAGTGTCGATTTTTTCCTCCATGTATATAAAAAAGAATGATCTAGTTTTTTTCCTATTTTCTACTTCGTGAAATGAGTATGTGCTTTTTATGACCTCGTCGACGCTCGTTTTATGTGTCCCAGCGAGTGAACGAATTGTGAATTTTTCTTAATTTCTCGTGAAAATTAACACAAGATAAATGAAATGAGAAGAGAAAGCTGCTGATTTTATTTGTGCACAGCAGAAAAATAAAAGTATAAGATGAGACTCAGAGGTGGCAATGGTATGAGGCTTTTTTCCTTTCAGTTACAGAATGAATGAAGCAATTCCTTTAATGCTTATTCATTTATAATTCTCATGAGGGAATTTTCATAATTTTTACTTATATGACAGAGAGATGAGTGATGATTGATTAACTTCTGCCGAATTATTATTCTTTTTCGAATTGGAGTTTCCTCATGTTTTAATACTGATTCCCCTAATTTGTCGTAGTAGATTCAACATAAAATCATATTGTTGATTTACTTCTAGAATAAAAAGAGTGTGATCATTCTGCCACAGCGACACCTGGTCTCGTGAATACTATCAGATTTATTGTATAGTAAAAAGAAAAGTATTAAATAAATCGCTCATAAGATTATATAAGAAGATAAAAATATTTTTCTTGTCTTGGTCTATATTTGCCTGAATTCCTCATGATTTTTTTGTTAAAAATTATGAAAATTAAATCCTCTTGGATCCGGGAAAAGATCTCAATAATCGAATCATAATTGAAGAATACCTTCTTCATAAATAGTTTCAACAATTTTTTACGGAATGTTAAATTAAAATTTTGGTAACCGTAAATTCTTCACTTTTTCCAATTGAACAAATTCCCCTGAAAGAATTAGAATTTTTGATCGAGAGATATTCAGGCTGGATCATTCAAGAATATCAAATCAAATGTTTCGATAAAGAAAAAAAAAAGATCTAAGCAACAATTTTTTTATTTAACTTTTATCGATTTTTTTATCTTCTTATCATTCTCAATTATGAATTATGAAAGGAACTAAAAATAATAAAGCTAAGAAGCGCCCAAAGCAATGCGTCACGTGTTCAGTATTCTCATCGAGTTCGTACACCCCAGGAAAGACCACAAAAAGACGATCCCTTTGATTTTTTTCACCACTTTTTTGTTCACTTTCTGAAACCACATACAAAGATAAAAGGAAGAGTTAAAGACAACTGTTCTATTAGACTAAATCAAGCGTATCCCAAGAGATGAAAATCGTAGAAAAATTCTCAACCAAAGAAAGAAAAGTGAATACAGGAATTAGTAGAAAAAAAGAAATTCTTTCCGAAGGTTTTCTCTACACTACTCGCATTTCAGGGGTCTCCCCAGAGGCGCGCGGACTGTACCTATTGCGCAAAACGGGAAAAAGAGCCTGACCCATGAATGAATGGCTGAAACGAGGGGATGAGATTCTGAAAGAAAAAACAATCAATTCAAATTTTTTTTCTTTCATAATTAGAAAAAAATCATTCTAGCAATTTTTCTCTCCTTTTCATTGTCTTACACTCGTTCTGTCACACAAAAAAAAATGAAAAAATGGTTTCCGTGAAGTTTTATTAATAATTTTGATTACCGAATTTTGTCTTCGATAGGAAATTTTCAGAATCAATTATTATTGTTTTCCTCATTTTGTCATTTTCATTAAATCCTCTCCGAATACTTTTGGTATCAATTTTGACATTGTTCTTCCTTTTTTCCGTCAAAATTTGATACAAAAACGATCAATATAAAAATGCAATCAAGCTGAATGTCGCGTGCACAGTTGGCTTGAATGATTAATCAATTTTTGAAAGATTCAACAGAAAAAAAAAATCCTCTATTTAGTTCAATTTTTTCCATTACGAACAAACCCATTGATTACCTGGTGGTCTCCCTCGTCCTCTGGTACTTGCTGAAGTTTGTGTATTGCAAGCTGACTGTGTACCGCAGAGTGAAATATCCAGGGGATTCGTAGTTACATTTATACTTGGTTTGGTTGTCTTCTGTTGTTTTGTTTTATCTTTTTCTCCAATTGTTTGTGTATCATTTTTTTTATTCACTGGAACTGTATTTGCGCTTATGTGATTAATTGTCGGTTCTTCCTTCAGAGTATTCTCATTACTTGCTGCTACTAGTGCTAGCATTGAATTCAAGTGGTGAGGATCTGGTTGGCCTGCGTCTACAGATCCACGAACTGGAGTACTAAATAAACAAAGTTGAGAAAAAAAGTTGTGAGAATTGTGAGTTATAAACTATTGATAGAAAGAGTAATACTTTAGTTCTTTAATAGGGAAAAATAGAGTAAGGGGATCATTCAAATGAGAAGTTCAGATATATAATTTTTTCGATAATGTCATCGAAACGCTGAAAAAATTTCTGACAAAAACATGTCTTAAAAAAAAGTTCGACAATCTTTTGGAAATTTCATTCTTTCGGCAAAACATTAAAAGTCTAGTCTTTTCCAGTTTTGACAGCTTTCATTTTTTTGCGGATATCTTCAGCTCCGGATGAAAAACCATCAAGTTTTATAACGTCCCGCCGATTATCCATTTTGAGCCTCAGGCTACTTGAAATCCATCGATAGAGTCTCCTATCCATTTCTGATATAATTTATTGTAACATAATCTGAAACATGACTCCTACCTCTGCCATCTAAGCTCAACTATATCATAATACCTCACTCTCAATACCGAAACAAAGCAAAAAAGAAACAATTTGCGATTATTCGAATGAACAGTCAGCACTCTCGAGTACATTAACCTAATGGAAAAATATTATGGAGATAAAATAAGAATATTCGCATCGAAGATAATATAAAGAACCCTCATTTCTCTTCGCAGTTCTCAAGATATAAAAACTCATTCATTTCTTCCATAAATTTACAAATCTTCTTTCCGCAGAACCGAATGGAAGATATTTTTTTTTCTGTAAAACTACTGCAATCGTAAATGTCTTCGACAAGAAATTGATACTCGACAATTTACATTGACTTCCCCAAGTGATCCAATCTTTCATTGAAAAAATTCGAAAATAAGTGTAGCATTTTTCTTCTCCGATCGAAGAACAAGAATATATTCGAAATCCTGAAAAATGTAATATCCTTCAAAGATGATGAAGAAAAATCAGATTTCCTGTGTGCCAATGAAAACGTGAAAGGAAATTTGATCCAAAAGGATGAGAGTACTCCATTTTTCAACTTTTCTAGAAAAAAAATATCTTTCCTACCATATATCTCCTTCAAAACTCTTTCAGGACCTGGTGAATGTGAGGAAAAACATGGCGATGTCCTTGGAATGAGAAAAACTCTCTTCACAGTGCTCGAATTTACTATTGTGCATTGAAAAAAGTCGGATGAAATAAATAGAATCATTCAGAAGAATAGCTTTACTTTCAACGAAAAAATGCATGCATTAAACTCTTCCGTTTAGAAAGCTGCAGAGACAATATATCTGTATCTACCCATGAAAAAGTGAAGAGGACTGAAACAAGCCAAATAGCTCGTTGTAACGTTATAAAATCTTTTTTAACAACTGTATGAAATAATGTAGGAGCTTTGTTGTTGCGATTTTACGAGTGTTCTCGACAACAGTTTGCCCCGTAAAGGTAGAGCCATTCCAAATAGAGTCACTGAATAATACAACATAAAATGCAGACTAAATATTTGACAGTTTTGTACATGGGTAGAATGGAAAACGGTAGAAACATTGTATTCACGTAAACACCATGAATGCACGTGACAGAGCCCGTTTGAGCGTTGGTAAAATGCCTCTCCGAATTCTACCCTCGTCAACGTCGTGAATTATCGAACGTAGGACTATGTAGAGTTCAACAGGAAGGTGTGTTATGTGTACTTTATATATCCAGTGATATTCCAAAGTTGACACTTATTATTATGGGGTAAAAATAACACCGTGATAATCATTCAAGAATAATTGATGAAGACTCGAGACGAATTTCAAGAGGAAATTGTCGTTTGAATTTGAGCGAAGGTTTTTTTGAGTGATGTTAAGAGGGATTGAACGATTTTAGAGTCGAGGGAGGGATTCTTGAGGGGTGAGAATAATGGCTTCTATCTTGAGGATGAATGGGGATAATGTACAGGGTGTGTCGAATCATTGGAGAAAGGGAAGAAACCGTTTATGGTGATTATCTAGATGGATAGACATTTTTGAAAAATTTAAAATTTGCAAACGTTTATGAAGAAATTATAACTCATTACGTGCATCGGAATAATAGATATCTGATTGCATTTGTCTGTCGTTATTCCTATTCTAGTAGAGATGCAAATCACTAAAGTTTTCATGAAGTCTGCGAAGAATTTCCAAATTTTTGACTCCTCGAAATCTTGAAGTATACATGAATTTTTAGAATGATTATCACCTCAACAAATCCATCATGATTAGAATTGGAAACTTCGATTGAGACGAGACTCAATTTGCGAATTGTTGAAACACGATATATTAATTTCATCATGAGTGTTTATGAAATATTGCAGAACTTGAGTGGAACATTTAATACAATAACTCTTTTCATAGAGAATAATTGAAGCTATAAAAAAAGTCATTAGGAAAATGACTCTATCGCGATCGGATTGCGAGATAATTCAGAAAAACTCGAGGCAAAAACTAATTGATTTATCGCATTCTACCACTTCACTACTCAATTTGAATCTCACAAAAATAAAACACAATACTTCACGTTAGAGAGCTTCAGAAAACATGAAAATTCAATTTCAAGGAAAAAGTAAGAACTTCGTAAATCCAAAGACAAATTGTTGATTGTAGATGTTACCAATCTTATTCTCAATATAATTGAATTAGAGTAAAGAGGTAAAAGAAGAAAATGAATTTCGAAAGTAACACACAGAGAAATGTTTCTTTTTAACAAATAATTCTCTCTTGATAAACTTTAATGAAGAACAGTTACGAACTAGTTACTTAATCACGTTCAAGTAAATTACTTTCAATTTTTATTACAGTTAGTCTGAAGTGTTCTCGGATGAAATAAGAATTTAAAGACGTTGAATACTGAATGCAGATTTACTCACTGTAAATTACTTAAGCGCTTCTCTGTAGTCACACTGACAATTGTTGAATATTTCAAGCGCCTTAATTGCGCAGATAAACTGTTCCTTGACAAATCGTTCACAGGAGACAATAAACCTCAATGAGAGTTCAAATTACTGGATACTTTCTTTCCCATGTGAAATTCTCGAAGTACAGAAGTCATTTAGTTGAAACGATCAATTGGTAACAGAGTTCAAATTATGTGCTTTCTCATCCTGTTTTCTTTTAGATAGTTCACGCGTGAAATTCATTTTCGACATATTTTTCCCAATTTTGACAGGCAATTCTTCATAATGTTCTAAAGCAGACCGATAAAATTAAATAAGCACTTACCTAAAATCAGCAGTTCGCAGGTCTGGTAAAGGTGGTGTTCTTCCACTAGGAAAAGTAAAACGATTTTCTTGGCGTGAACCAAATAGTGGTGTTGGCGGTGGTACACCAATACCATTAACTGGATTACATCCGGAAGTACCTCCACATGATGGTGCATCAGCGTTTTGGGCAGTGATGCGCTGATGAATACCATTTGCCATGGTGTTCTTTGATGAATTTTCTAAATTAGTTGAATCAATTTTTGATGGAAGTGAGGCCTGATGATTTACTGTGAATGCTGGGGGTGATAATTCTGAGGGCTCGTCTATGAGATCTAAACTGTCATCACGTTGTTCTGAATCTGTTGTTACCTATATTAATGAAAAATTGGAAAATTTAAAGATTAAAATAACTTGAAAGTTCCGGGGTAATTGAGAACTTTTCTTAATTAAAATCCTCATTCCTTCAATTTTTGTTTCACTCATTGAGAGAGAAAATTAAGTGGAGAACGATAACGAGCGTGCTACTTCATGGTTGAGGAAATTTCCAGTTGAAAACTCAACGAGAAAGTTATTCATCAAGAGTTTTTTATTTGAGGGATTTTACTTCATATTTCCTGAACTATTCGAAGAAAATTGAACTACAGAATTTTTATCGGTTGATTTTTATTGATAGAAGTATCACATTCCCCCGGTATTTTATGCTTCAAATACCGCTTGAGCTTCAAAATTAATTGGGTATTTTCCAAATATTTTGTTACATAGAACATATTCATGAAGTTCTCCCAATATCCTACTAAACTTCATGCACATGTTCTTCATCACAAGCCTTGCAGATAGTTACAAAAACTTTTGGAGCTTCCACTATATTACATGAAATTTTTTCGTTCAAAAAATCAATGAAAAGTTGAACTCACCGTCGTGACCATTGTTTTAGCACTGTCTGTGCTATTATAAATGGTCGTATCGATGGATGCAGTACTAGAACCCATGACAACAACCTGAGGAACGGTTGTAATGGATGGTGGTACCGTACGACAGCTACGACTGCCTCCAGCTGATTTAAAGTGAAGTCTTCTGAGGGCGGATGCAGCGTGCGCCAAAAGATCACTGTCTTTGATAGGGTTTTCATTCGCATGA
>JABSMS010002554.1:0-16895 GCA_018902275.1 Aleiodes sp. PSUC_FEM 10030003
CTGGTTCTATTGGTCGTAGCGCAAAAATTGAAGAAATTATCGATTTTTCAGGTAGATACAGGCCAAATACGGTTTTTCAGAAATTGGCCTATGAATAATTGAAAAATCGATTAAAAAAAAAATTGAACTACGTGAATCGATGGAAAATGAGCTCACCTTTCATCTCTTCACCTTTTCTCAAAAATTTCATCAAAATCCACCGAGTGATTATTGAATTATAGTGGTCACCGGCTTGAAAAACATAGTTTCGAGGAAAACGCATTTAAAATTTATCCATGTAAATACGGTATTATATTCCCATAAAATTTTGAGCTCGATCGATGAAGCTATTCATTGCATTAACTTGAAACTTTTCGAAACATCATACTTCAAGAAAATGCAAAGACAAAATCAATTTTTTGAAAATTCTGACTGCATCTCACCACTTAAGGGGTTATTTGAGTTTGGGAGCTTCAGAAAATCGATTTTTTTTTCTAATTAAATTCTACATGTCTAGAATATTGTCCTCAATTTTCAAGTCGATCGGAGTAGAAGTTTAGGAGATAGAGCCTTGGAAAGTTCCGCTCTCAAGGCGAGTTCGCCTTAGCGCTAAAACTTCAAACGCGTTTTTCTCGAATCGCTATTTGCAAAGCCGGTTGTCGAAAATTCTCGAAAACTATTGAATCGATCTTGATGAAATTTGGTACACGTCTTCGAGATACTATTGATAAGGATTTGGACGAAGGATTTTTTTTTATCGCAACTAATTCTAAAAAATCAAAATGTGGTGGAAATTTTAGCGAAATTCGATTTTTTTGTAAAAAAATTCTGTGAAAAATCCGAATTTCAATTTTTCATTTTTTTTCTACGTCCAAATTTGAGGGTTCACCGAAAATGGGGTCGCAATGGCTGAGTTTTGGATATTTCAACGAAAATTCCAGATAATGTTCATTAAATATGTATTTTCAATGCAATGAAAAGTTTGACTGAAAATTTTCACTTTTTATGTAAAAAAAAATTGATGAAAATATGCCATTTTTCCCCGGAGTAAACCCACGTAACCCCTCAATGATTTGAGATAGAAGTTGAATATTCCGGACGTAATAGTAAAAAAGGAATCTTTTAAAGAATATTAAAGCTCATAATCCAATAAAGAGGCGGTCGTATACAGTGAATAATTTTACAACGGTGATAAAGAAAGTACGGTGTTGAGTAGTAGAGAATAGCATAGCACCAGAAGAACACAAAAGCAGGCAGTCAAAAGATAGGAACTTGGTCAGAGTCAAACGAATTGTGCATGTATGAAACAGGAAGTAGACAAAGTGAATGAGAACAAAGTAAAACAGCTACTTTATTCACACTCATGTAATTTCCGTGCTTCTTCCCTTCAACGCTCACGATAATACTTTTTGCAGCAAGAGTATCCTTTTCTCTTTCCCATAAAAACATTGATACGAAGAAAATAAAATTTTAATGTACTTGAGAAAATTGTAAAATTAACTTTTAAAGCAGGATGTCTAACAATTACACTCAACTTGAACAAGAATCATCACAATTGGTGGTTGTTTGAATCGGATATTGGAGATACGAATCAGAATGATTAATACGATACGTTTGTTGTTCTTCCCATTGTACTTCTGTTTCTATTACTATCACCCTACTGAATGTTTTCACGTGTATATAATCAGAAATTGCAGTATAAATGGTGCCAAATATTACGAAACAAATATATATCTCGGAAGGTAAATTGAATACTGAAATGGTAGCCTGTAGAATTATGGTGATATTAATTAGCTTTCAGAGTTAATCGCGCGTTCCATTTCGTCGGACGTATCGTAGTCCGTGGATGCGACTGGCGGTTTGATCACTGGATCCCAATTGTGCACATAAGTCAGTCAAGTGTAGATAGCAAGGGGTAGTTGTAGAATGGTAACAGGGCTCTAATTGATTCTCTTGGACAGTATGATAACAATCTATTGATCCATTATTCTGTATCCTTTGCTAATCACCACTAGTATTAGTTGTGTCATTCGTAGAGATAAATTTGCCAATAAGCTTGATGAATTCTTCCGAGGATTCTTCGGGCGAGCAACGATTGATGGTGGTGAAAATGAAAAAAAAACAAATAGATTGAATTTTTCTATACTTCTGAAATTTAAAAGGAAGAGCAGTCTATCCGAAGATCTATGGGTGAGATGTGCGCCTATGCTTAGGTAACATCAGATATTCACCTGTGCGCATGAGAGAGATGGGTCGGCAATGAATGTGGCAGGATTGAATTGGAAATGAGATCAGTCTGAGGAAGAGTGAAGAAGTGCGGGCTTACGTTCGGAATTAATCTGCAAAAGGAATGAGGGTGTCATAAATGGAGGATTGATACTTTTGTTCAGAAATTAATTGCGAATAATACGAACGAGTATTTATTGACTATGCAGAACAAGTGAAATGAAACTGTAGCCATGAAAAGAAGCGCTACAATTAGGAAATTATTCATCCAACAATCGGAATTTTTCATACTCTTCCAAACGAGCAGCTTTTATGATTTTTGTCACCATATTGTGGCTGACTTTTCAATGCACTTTCAGTTGGTTCATCCGCAAGATCAATTACTTCAGATGAACGAACATGAATCATCGGTTCGACTAGATGAGTTACCATCAAATTATTGAAAATTTTTTGCCATTATAAATTTCTGTAATATTTTCCAAGAAAGGTATTGACACACGACATTTGAAGCTCATGATTGCTTTTCATAGTTCAAGCGGTATTTTTTAATTGGTAATACTGCATATGCAACACTGCTCGCCATAAAGTGCTGGAAATCAAGGCCTGGAGAGTTATAATTACTGAATTGGAAATCAACCTACGAAATTGAAGATAAAAGTTATATTATTTTTCGGGTAATTAGTGCATAAACAAACTTAGCATGGCACATTCTACTGGTGTTCTCTTATCATGGTATTCAGCCCTATTATAATTAATATTGAGCACAACGAAAAAAAATGATGAAATTGTTCGTAAAACTTGAAAGAAAATTTCTAGAGTTTTCGTTTGATTCTATTTCAATTAATAACTCTGTAAACAAATGATTCAGAAAACACTCGAAAATGAGATGACCAAAATAGTTTCAACCAGAATGTTGATTTGCCTAAAGTGGCCGTGAGTAAGAACGTGGAACTCAATATTGCGACATGTGTAAATACTTTTACGTTTTTGTGGAACATTTTTGAGAGGGTTCTCAATTTTTCAGCATATCTGGAAGCAATCATTGCACCAGCACAGAAGCAGCATCACTAAAGAGAAACTATGAAAAAAGTAATGCTTGGACGAAATTTCTTCCACGTAGCTATTTCCGTAGCCATTGAATTCAGTCCATGAACAATAAACTTGATGGTAGAGCTTTGTTCATCATCAACCTTAGAGCCTCTAAATAGATGACTGTATTCAGGCGACTGGAATGAATATATTAAGCAGTGAATGATGAATTCTGAAGGATTTTCAACTCCATTAAGCGGTTTACCTCTTCACAAACTGCTACAGAGCTTGCGTGAAATCTCGCAAGGCCACGAATTGCTAGTAAGGAATGTGGTAAGTCTAAGCCGGTCCGACGATCTGCTATTGTGAAACCTCGAGGTGTTAGATCCTCCATAATCATCAAATACAGCTTCACAAGACGAGTGTATAAGAGTTCAAGAGTTACTATCGAATCAGATAACTGAGCCATAAATTTCAGTGGATCTTACATTGTCTCCATTTCGTTGCGAAATGTTTGTTGAATCTGTGATAAAATTTGATTCATTAGAACTAGATTAATTTCTACTGATAATTGAGAAGTTCATATTATCGTTTCTTTGAAACGTTCGGCCTCCATTGTATATTTGCTTCATGAATAATGCAAAATGTTGATCATTTTTTTCATTATTTTCCATAAATATTATACTTGTACTCTATCATTAATCAAAAATTTTTGAATTACTTCTTCAATGAAGTTGGAATTTGTGATACGAATTCAACTGAAGCAAAGGATTTTTACTAAAACGAATGATTGAACAGAGCTACGGAAGGGGAAACTTTACCATTAAAATCTTCATATCAAGTAAGATAAGCGCTTCAAATATTTGAATTTTTCTCAAATTATTAGTCAAATCGATTGCGGATATTGTCTCAGACGGTCAATCTCTTCACATTTCGAACTTGATTTCGAATTAGTTTACTGATTAGTAAGGAGTTCATATTACCGTTTCTTCCGAAGATATATATAGTATAAGAATATCTGGTAGGATGAGTATTTTTGATTATATCATAGGAATAATATGTTATCCAAATGTTTTTGGAATTTCTTTTCAGTTTTATTCACTTTTTCCATAAAATTTAAAATGCCAAATTACAGTGTTAGTTAGCATGTCTCATGTTGACCAATTATATCCAATATGTCCGATAAACAGTGACCAGTGTACATATGCTTGTGGCATGCCAAATTAATCAATTTATCTCATCAAAAAATCATGTAATACTGACGAAAATGATATGAATTTAACACACCAGAATTTCGGTGATTTCTCATGCAACAAAAAAAGTTTGGATTTTGAGCCATAAGCCTACAAGCGTTTGTTTTTTACATTATATTCGACACCTCGGGTAAATTATCATTCTTTTCGACGATAAATAGTTTTATCTTCCAAATTCTCTTTATCTGACTAAAACAAATCAATAAGATATCAATGAAAATTGATAGCAAGAAAACCCCAGAAAACAAGAGATCGTCAATCTCACAATATTTTTACGGCAATGATGACACTATATCATATAGCAGTTTTATTATATCACACGACTAATAGAGAGGTTTCTGAAGTTTAAGTTTTGCGTTTTCGTCAATAATTCTAATTTCAAATCTATACGAATGTTTTTGAGCTATCCGGGATAAATAATCTGTCACCAGGCTATTCTCGTGCATCCTATCATGTAGATAAGAAATTCATCAATCGAGTAGACCCATTCTCTCCCAAATTGGTAATCTCCTGCACATAGTCTTCTTGTAAGCAAGATTTTCGTAGGCTTTGTTGTTGAATTCAGCATCATCTTGACCCATAATTTCTTCAAGATTTTGAGCTTCTTTTTTATCAATGAGAACGATTGGTAGAATTGTGCAGGCAGAGAGTAAGCCGTAAGCTTCTCTTTTGTGCAATGCCGTTTTCAATTCATTCATGGTAGGTGGTTGAGTCTTGCAACCGATTTTTTGCATTGTTGCGGATAGAACCTTGAGGTATTCCTCCATGATAGTTTCCAAGTGATTGAATAGCACATCCTCAGATGGACTCGTATTGAGAAAGTAACTCAGATCAATTGCTGGTGAACCGTAGACACACAGTTGGAAGTCCACCTAGAATGAAATCACACATCTTCTCATTTGTTAAATTCGTGAAGTTATATTGTGAAGGATAATTTGCTTTCCGTCTTCAAAAGTACATGTGGTAGAAAGTATCGGAAACACTAGCAACGGATATCCGGAGGTGCAGCGAAAACTAATGGAATTGGTATCGAATCAAGTTGAGGGAAGAGAAGTAAAAGAAATGAGCAAGAACGTAAAGACAGTGGTTGAATACCTGTGTTTAGGAAGTCGTAAAAGACGAGAGTGCTGACTTTTTGTTGAAAATAGCAGGAACAGGTAAGATGGGAAGTGAAGGTGAGCGAAAGGAGAGTATAAGGAAACGAAAGGTTCTCTACTACTCTATTTCACGAGTAGAATACCAGAGTCGGCAGAATCCGAGACGAATTCATTGCATTATTCACGTTGCATGATTTCACCAACGTTACCCTTCAGCTTTCCTTCAACTCACTCTCACGGAGATCACGTGCGTGGCATTTATGGAAGTTTTCCATTTTCTCTCGGAAATTTTCTTAGTGGTGAATGAATAAAATCTGATGGTATCAATTGTCATGGAATTCAATGATTTCGAATTATGTTAAATCCTAGGATTTTTGTTCTTGATTTACTTACAAAAATATGATCTATAACTTTTTCGTTATTGTCATAACGGAAGAGCATGTTGTTAACCCAAAAATCACCGTGATTTATAATATTGAATTCTGATTCGTCGGGAAGTCTGCAATTTGATGCTCGTTCATATAGAACATCTGCTAACTTCATCAGTTTATCGGCGTAAGGTTTTCCAAGCTCTGGCCAGTGCTCCACTGCCTTACTGAGGCTCTTTATGCCACTCGAAAAGAATCTTGTCATCTCTGGTGGATTATCAGTGTTGAAAATTCCTTTATTGAAGACAGTTTTATATTTTGGTGTCTGCAAAAGACGATTTCATCAGAAGAGAAACGTTTGGGTAACTGAAAAATTCGGTTCCATGACAAAATACCCGCGGACACAATAACCGCGTTCATTTTAAGAATAGAGAAGGATGAATTATTTTGGAAAAGGTCATTTCGTTGCCTATGCTCAAAGGGGCGTAAGTGCCATTTTTCGAACACCAACATAAATTCATTTTACCTCAAGAACAATAAGTTACACACTTTTATTAATCAGAGAAAAAAATGGCACTTACTCGCTTTTGATTCTACGGTGACGATTTTGAGAATTATTGCGGTTATTTGGTCGCGGTTATTTGACCGTGTCACCAAGAATTCAATTCAGTTATATTAACCTTTTGATACACTGGTATCGAAGTAGCATGAAACTTAGCAAGTCCCCGCAAAGCTAGAATGCAATGCTGCAAATCCAAACCCGCTTGTCTATCGGCCATACGAAAACCCAGAGGCGCGAGATCTTCAATAACCAAGATCGGAGGATTTTCTTTCTGAGTGTAGAGGCAGTTGCCACTTAACTTAGTCTCAGGCAAAAAAACTTGCATTTCTTTCAGAGCTGTGTTCATCATCTCAATCTCTATATCGAAAAGTCCAGCTTGCTCAATCTGTACATTGCAAACATTTCAAATTACTTTCCAACATTTTCATTCCAAGTCTTCCATATGAATTGCTATAATAACCGGCACTAGAAATTCATAATTGGAGTTGCTGAACTCACCAATTCTTTATGTATCCCTTCTGCAGTAGGCGCTACTTTCACAATTATTGAAAGTTTCTGTGTAATTTTCTTACCGCCTTCATTGCGTGTGAACTCAACAGTTGCGCGATGCATATCACTAGTATAATTATCACCTTTGTTGGTAGCAGCTTTCGTGGTTGTTTCCAAAACATGGATTGTATTATCCTTCTCAGAATTTCTCAAAATTCGTTCGATAAATTCTGAATTCAGCCATTCTGGTGTCAGAAGTGCCATTTTCTAACTGATAAATGACGAGTGAAATTATAACGAAATTTGTGAATTTAAACTTGCTATACCGATTTTTCGATTCACTTACTGAATTGTATTTGGAACGACTGTGTTAAACTGTGAAACTTCGGAGATTACGCGGCAACTAACTTGCAATATTGAAAAAATGTGAATGATGGTACAAAATTCCGAGGGATTACATCAGTCTTAAGAGTGACACGCATTTGACGTTTCCGGATTCCAAACAGTGGCTCTTATTTATTGCATGCAAGGGATTCTATCAGTTGCATTTTTCGCATACATACTCGAGTATACAAATTATGCAATGCAGCCAACATTCATGACTATCATGAATAGTCGTTTGTCTTGAAACTAATAACATATGAGCACAGTCATTAATCTGCCACTCTGATGTGGCTTTTTTTTAATCATATCTCATTGCCACTACTTTGTAATTATAAAGTAGAAAATTATTCAGTAATTTATCTGTTCACAAACGAGTATTCGATAAAATCAAAATCGAGAGTCGCGATTTCGATTTTATCGCAAGTAATTACTTTCATTCTCTGTCTCATTTTAGAAGAATTCGAATACTCATCATAGAGAATGACTAACTGTTTATGAAATCATCTATAATTTTTTATAAACTTCTATCACGCAACATTGTAAGTGATGACTGATCTTCTCACACATTATGATCAAGGACAGAGTTGCTACTTAAATTAACGAATACATTTTATCGAACGTTGATCGATTACACCAAGTTCTTATCAATCAATGAATTTCCACAATTATTCGAATTGTTCAGCTCTTCAAATGATCATAAATTCAATTGTAATAATCGTAATTTGTTTAACTAAACGTTACGTCCGATTACTATCGTAATAGGATTACTCTGATGGAGGAAGTAAAGACTCGTGAACTGTAATTGAAATATTTTCACTCTAATTTGCAGATATGTAGTTGCATAAGGATCACACTAATTTATTGGATTATCGTATTACGACAATTCTATAATCTTCATCTATGGATTCGACTGTTCACAATTCTGTGAGTTCCAGCATTGCCGTTCACGTGTTTCACTTCATACGAGTATAATATGGTACTCAGTAGACGCTGAATAACCATGACTCAACGATTATTTGTTTTCGTATTATCATTTAATGAGTGGTTTTACTTTGCTCTAATGTCTTTAATTGATAGTTTCTTTTTAACGTAATGGAGGAATCGGATTGTTGCTATTAAATCGGTGGATCGAGAAAATCGGCTGAGAAAATTGCATTCCATGATTTTTATTTCTATTCTCGAATGAATTTGCCATTCAAATCAATTTGCTTATTCGATTAAACGGTAGAACAAATACCTGAGAAGTAAATACAATTCAGATGCTTCATACTCTCCATGCAATTCTTTCTGTATATGTGAGCTCTCCTTCCTTTTTCTACAATTCCTCTGGGTGCGGATGAAACGCATGCAAATTTCTCCCATCAGAACTCCCGTGAGTCAATTCAGAAAAACGAGAGAATTATATATCTATAGATATATATAGATACAGATATGTACGTACGAAAAATTTTGTATCGTATTCGCACGTTGGGAATAAATCTTTTGACTCTCCCAACACGTTCCCCAGGTAACGTACCAGGCGGGACAACCCGTTAGTTTTCATTCCCAACATGTAGTGCCCAAGACGAATTCGTGGTTTTCCCCTCTGGTTTTCTGGCGAGGTAGAAAGTCTATATGAAGAAAGAAGTGCCAGTAGAAAGACAGAGAGGAAAAATAGAGTAAAAATATGTAGGGAAAAGTGGGGTAAAACGGCCGCATCGAATTTCAGAGAAACTTGTAGGTTCTATATAATGAAAATTGCTTGAAATATTGATATAGTCTTTTGAAGGGTTTCCAGTGTAAGAATGAGAGAATTTCTCACAGGAGGTATGTCTTAGCATTAATTTCTAGGAATCCTTAAAAAATTAGATTTCCTTGAGTAAAACGTGGAGACCTTCCATTTTTTTTTCCTAATTTTTCTTTTTTTTTGCAAAGATCTCTGGTACTAATTGTCGTTGAATCCATTTGTCGTCAATTTAAACGATTTTTGATAGGTATAATCTATCTCAGATATGAAGTTGAATTTAGGTGAATGACTATGGGCACCAGTATGGCATCTTTGCCTAGCATGACAGCAGACTTTTTGCAAAGACCCCTCATTCACGCGGTCTATCCAAGAACTACCGGTTATAGGTAACTAGTAATTCCACTTTTCAAGTATTTGATTATTTACCTCAAGATGTCCGTAATGGAAATTCCTAGAGTTAGATACTCTGGTTTCGAGTTTCTTCCCTCATCAAAACTATCTTCCTTCATTTACCGTAAATTTTTCTCAATTCTTTCAATCTTCGCTGCAACAGAACACGTACTCAGGTGTCTGGACTCACCTCTAAAATTCGTTTCTCCTACAATGCAATTCTGGATAGATCCGCCTCCTTTATTGCATTACGAGATGAGACAGTTTGCAGCGGCGAATGGGAAGTGTAAGGAGCGTATCACCTAACATTGTTTCGCCTAGATGGTTTATCGTATAGAGTTAGGATTCTCCAAGCCTCTTATCTTCAAATTCCTCATAGTAATAAACATCCAATACAGTTTGAAGTTATGTTGAATTAATTTGGGAACTAACTATGCGTTTTAGTTCATCTATTTGCTAAGTAGATTCTATAAAGTATAATCATTTTGATTGGCAATGGATTTTTTCCGATTAGAAAACTAATATTTTGGATTAATTCTCAAACTTGATTGGAATAAATTTGAATAAGTTTACATCAATTAATGAGATGAGTCTTTCAAGGAGAAGTTCCTGATTAATACATTCGATTTTGATTCAAACTGGGTTATGTTTGGACCAAGATTTCATATTTCGCGTAAATACGTTATTATTTGATAAAAATCGCGGGTGAAGATATTAATGGCGAATATTAACAAAATTAGATCAACACAGGAATGAGATGTGGGAGATCGGTACTGTGATGATGAGGAAATAAAATTCTCAACAGAAACATAATTCGGTATTGGCAGTATTTATACAGTTAATGGCAAAAAACTGGAATTTCGTCGCACTTTTTCGTTATTCCTAATAAATATTTTTTCCCTCAGTATAATTTCTCATTCTCTAATTTTTCAATCGGCTCCATGGTCTTTCTCCAACATCCAGTCATCACTCTGAATATTCATGGATTCAGTGAAAGTCAAGGTAATCCAATTGAATTTTATCCTTCATCTTAGGTCTGTGAGAATTCTGTACATGACAGCTTCTCTTCTGTGAGAATTTCCAATCGCTTTTCACTACAATTGAGTCCAGTGAATGACTTCAGGTAGATCTTGATTTCCTCGATCGTCCGATTTCCGGTGAAATGATAAGAGAAAAAGAAACGAAAATAGAAAACGTTATCCAGTGAAGAAATAAAAGAATGAGGAGAAATGTTAGAAAGAGAAAAGCGGAATCCGATCATCCCTTTTACTTATCCGTAAGTGCTATTGTCCAGCGCGCACGTTCCAGATTGCACCCTCGAGTTCTCGCCATTAATCGATTTCGGATTCAGCCTCTCCAACTATCGGATTCAAAAGCTTTGCCGACAGTTTTCGTTATTTTATTTCTTCACACTGTGTTTCTCTAGTTTTATTTTTTGTTTTTGTTAAAAGTCCGCTTCATAGCATTTCAATTCCTTTTTGTTCAGTAAAATTATATTATCATTTTGATCACTGAACTTCTGTGGATGAAATGAATTTTTTTTTCTGAAGGGTTCTTCTCGTATATTAACCTCGATGGATGAAAAAACATCCTAAATAGAAATTTTTGAGGGCAAAATTTCAAAATTTTTGTAATATTCAACTACCAATATTTTCACCATTTTTTTGCGCAATATATCAATTCCATTTGCTCTAATATTCAATGGAACTATCCCATTTAATCTGGTAATAAATTATTTTCAATGCCATGATTGTGCATTTCGAATTTCAGCCGATCATCGAATTTATTAACTCCTCTGAATATTTTACCATTCACTTTATATGCCTTCCTCGTAAATGATAATATACCAAAATATATCCCCCACATATGAAATTCGGTGAATTAATAATAGGAAAAAAGGCAGAATATATGAAGCACCATTTTTACGACCAGAATTACACGATAAG
This sequence comes from Aleiodes sp. PSUC_FEM 10030003, assembly GCA_018902275.1. Taxonomy (NCBI): domain Eukaryota; kingdom Metazoa; phylum Arthropoda; class Insecta; order Hymenoptera; family Braconidae; genus Aleiodes; species Aleiodes sp. PSUC_FEM 10030003. The sequence goes on from JABSMS010002554.1 coordinate 11,450, forward strand.
CATGATACAAGGAGAGAAGAGAAGAATAATTTGTTTGTCAGAGGGATTAAGGATAAGTTTAGCCATCGCGAATAGGCAATTCATTCTTGGTCGTTTGCGAATGGACATGAAGCATACGTCACACGTTTCTCTCTGAGCCGTGTATACATCAAGGACGTAGCTACCAACCACAACATCTTCATTCTCGCTGTCTCTCTCTGTCCCTCCTTCCTCTTGTCCCTGGTTTTCGGTGTGAGGACTGCCACATTGTAAACCGCAAATGGTGCTTCTCTGACGTCTGCAGATTGTTTTAAAAAAAATCTCCACAGGATTGTTTTCAAAATCTGGTTAATTATCTCCGTAAGATAAATAGAAACGTCCGAACATGGCATGGAAGAGAATGAAGTCATTAAGATTTTAATTAAACTGCAATTACAACGATTTTTATTGTTATTAAAATAATTTAACTAAATAAGAAATCGAAAGTATGAATTTCCGTACAATCGATCTTCCGAATTCTTATGCAAAGTATCATTAATAAAGTTATCAGTTGAGTCGTAAAACAGTGCCTTCATAGTGGTTACGGGAAAAGTGAAAATGGCAGAGACACTTGACTCACGATGTCACAAGTGGAACTTCAAACATTTGAGACGGATAAAGTTACCACATTGAAATTTTAAAACGAATGAATATATACAGGGATGGAAACTCAACGCGTGATAATAACAATGAAAATGTGGAGTAATTCAGCATGCCTTTACTCTCCATCCCTTTTCACTACCCTGACGTTTCCGGCTCGTCGCTTTTACCGTAGCTTTCATTTAGCTTTTGAGGAATAAACTGTACGAATAAAAGGAAACGAGAGGACAAAATTTCAGATAACAAGTGTATGCGCGTGGCTTTTTTTTAAACTAGGAATAATATTTGAAAATGCCATTCAAAACGCAGTGAAATGTTGAAGTACGTGATTTATTGAGGATGTGTACAATGAAAGCATTCAAAAGCATTCATTTCCATGTATGTTAGAGAACATTATCTTCACAAAACTACAGCGAATAATATTTTCATTGGAATTGTTTTTTTAATCTCGTTGCGCTGGAGTTAAACAACCTCAACAACCTTAGCAATGGAGCCTTCACTGCAAAGTAGAGGAAAACAGCAACATAGAGCCGAGAGATATCCATTCCAAATACGTATTTACTCAGTTCACGAGTTACTGAGTGAAACAGTACTGTATTTGGATGAAGCTAGGTGAAAATTGAGGCAACTACTTGCAATATTGTAATTACATGAATACATCTTGATGCGAAAACTTTTCAGATGATAACGGATCTTTCTATTCTATGGGTCCATTCCTAATTGACTGAATAATTCTAATTAGATTAAGTACAGTGACAGTCATTCTTTGAGTAAAGTTTCCTATCGTATTCCAACTGAATCTTGTAACGTGAATACATGAGGAATTTATTGTTCAGATTGTTTTGTAACTGAAGAGAATAAGCCCGACACTCGAATTATATTATTCATCATAGTTTGAAAAGTTGAAGTATCTCTGAAATTCTGAATCAGATGCATATCACGAAGCACATGAAACTCAAAGATTAAACCGTAGAATTACGAGAGAATATTACAAGAGAACAAACAAAAGTTGGAGAGAAGTCTGCGTGATTGAGGTACAGTGAATTTTTATTTTTCATTTAGTATTCATCGAGGAATGGATAATTCATATCAAGAGCAAAGAAATACTCAAGGACAGATATTTATACTGAGATATGATGTCAGAGTAACAGCTGAAATCACATCGATTTATAGAAAATGTTTTTATCCTTCACGAATTGCCCGAGTTTTACTCAGCTCAGGATACTGTGGCTCGTAAATAATTTCACGATGTCCGGACAACCGTAAAAATTTACGTCCGGACGTGGCATTTCCACCTACCTCAGGGGGAAAGAGCGGTCTGCGAGAATGAGTTGGACACGCTTGGGGATGGGTCTTGGGTTTTGCCTGTCACACTTTTTATTTTTCATTCTGCTTGTCCTATTCTCTTATTTTCCATTACTTTCTTTTTTTTTCCATAATTAATAACCAGAGAGACTTTTCGAATGTTCTGCCGTGATGAAGGAGGAATATATCGGTAATGAAAATTCACATCTCTGGAAATTCATTTAATTCTTTTCAATTGAACGAGTAGTTATACAATGTTGGTATTTATTGATCGAGTGTGTGATCCTTAACTTCAACGTTTCAGCTGCAACTGTTGAACGCTTGAAAAAAAAAGAAATGAAAAAAAGTTTTACTCTGGCGCGCACAGTTCCACTTCTCTCATTTCATATCCACTCACTTTTTCTTTTTTCCTCTTTTTCATTCCATTTAATTTGAGTTTGTGGTCTGTAGCAAGGCACGAGATTGGCGGTGGAATATGCAAACAGAAACGACCATCATTTGATTCGTTTCGGCTTGGTAAAGTTTGTCAGATAATTAGGAAGCGCGACACACGATGGGATTAAATTCCCATTCCGTTCGTTCTCTTCACTTCTCTACGTAGTTGCCTTCTATCGATCTTGCCCTGGCAAGCTTAACGCTTTAATCTGTTCGCCGTTCAGCTAACTTTCATTGACCGAGATTTTGAGTCTAGAAAACTCGCTAGATATCGGGAGAATGTTTGGAGCTACATAGTTTTGTTGGCGAGGGCGATCGTGCGTTGAATAATAATTATTGGTGTTTCAAAATAGATAGTATTAAATTTTAAGCCCTTCCTGAATTTAACATCTTATAATTACGGAAAGCGTTCTACTCCTTGAACTTATCTTCGTGAAGAAAATTTCTCAATGCAAATTATATTTTTCTTTTGTCTAAGTAAAAGCAGATGTAAATGTAAAAGAGGGACCAAACAGAATGAAAAAATCTGCAGAATCATTTTGTCCCGACTAATTTTTTTCTCTTCACCATCTTAAATTCTTCAAAGAGCTTTTGAATTACCGAGCTTTGCTTTAGTAAAAAGGGGGTTCCATAGCTTGGATAATTCTCCAAGGCCGGAAACAAACTCACCCTACTTTTCAATCCTCTCTTCCACGCAGTTTATGCACCGGGATAAAATTATCATTGCGCTATCCTCTTCATGCTTATTCTAGCCAATCCTCCATCCCTTCTTCTTTTCCACTTTCAAATTCTCTACCAGCGTGTTGTACCGTGTGCCCTCCTCCTAGAATTGTGTCTCTGCGGATTATAAATTTTCTCACTCGGTGGAATTTCCGCGCTTGTAAATTAAAATTCCATTCGCTCTTCCTCCCTTTTCATTCTCAGGTGACGCTTGGAGTTTATGATAGAGTAATATTGTTTCTTGAAAAATCAAAGATGAGTATTTTATGTCTTGTAGCCATCAAGCTATAGTGGCATTGTCACGTTTTCAACGGAGAGGAGTGGCAACATGGAACATGGCACTGCTCATTTCATCCGAAATCAGTGTATGACTATTGTAACTACTCAGCTGTACTCCAATGTCGAGTAATATTGGATGATGGTAACGTTGGAACATACCCGGACGCACATTGGTCCAGCCTCAACCGAGTTTAATGAGGTTCCGTTGATGTATGTGTACTTGCTTTAGGACGTGAAATTCCAGATAGTCGAGAAGCATACTTGAGAAGAGTTTCCTCATCACTGTTTCTCACCCCCGACGACTTCAAATTATATAGTCGATCTCAGTATAAATACACTGAGAGAAAACTATGATTTTATCAGTCATAGAAATTCTTGGGAAAAGAGAATATGTTTTTGGATGTGTGCAATTGGAAGGAATATGGAAATGCTTCAAGAGAATAACTGTTAGTCATACAGGAATATTTAACTATTCTGTCGCAACTAGCAGTCATTTTCTTGCGTGAAGAATTTCCTCATTCCTCACAATTAAACAGATCCAAAATTCTATTTTCTTGTCCCAAGAAGTTTTATGACTGATAAAATCATACTTTTCTCTCAGTACGCAATAATAACTTTTTTTCTGGTGAATCGTTTAATTTCCTTGCTTTTTAATGACCCCTTGTATTTTACTGAATACTTCACTAATTTCATGAGACAAATGATTCTCTGACGTTCCTAGGTGGTAATTAAATGGTTGTAAGACATTTTAACGTAGCAATTTTTTGTTCTGAGAGAAAATAAGAAAATCTGGTTGGTGAATCACTTTCTTATTCTATTTTGTAGATAAATGGGTATTGTATTTCACGGAGTTGTATCGTTGTTTTTCTAATATTACACTGGAAGAAAGGAAATACCTCTTGCACGCGCTAAAACAAATTACCGGCCCGGTAATATGAGAATGATTGGATCGGCAGCCTGAGATCCTACACCCACATCCTGTCTTAGCTTGGTGCTTTCATAATCATAACAAACTCAATGATGGAATTTCGTGTCATGAATAATGATGCCGAGCTAAAATAAGCGAAAAAATATATGATGCTGGTGAAATGAAATCGAAAAAGAAAATCCCCTACGGGAGATTAGAATTGGAATGATAATAGAAATATATGATGGCAGAAATTATTTATTCAAGTCGTTGAATCAGCTCTATTTCTCCAGCTCAGCTAACTTAATTTCACGTTAATGAACCTCGATTTAATTGCTTGGTGATCAAATTTATCCCTCCAAATGTTATAACGTAGTACGATCCATTATCCTTTACACGTTCATTCGTATTTACACGAAACTTTACTGGCTTTTTCAAACATAGTGACGTTATTCATTGTAACGGTGAAGAGAAAAAGATTTTTCATTAATTTCCTAGCGAATCTTCTCTACATGATGTATCGTGTACAGGAATTTATTCTTGACAAATGTGATTATCTAGATATAAATTGTATTAAAGGACGTTAGCATTACCATACATGCAAATCCCTCGAGTTTTATACGTATTCATTGCTGTTTCTAGAGAAACGCAGAGGGTGTTTAATTAATTAGATGATTGTGCTACAGAGGAATAGCGGACATAGCAATACTAGCACAACCCGAGATAAAAATCAGTCTCATCCGTGCCGCCACAGAGAATTTTGTAAGACGCATGGTGAATCTTTGAACGTCTCTCCAACATAGACTTAGTGTCTACCAAAAAGATTCAATGCCTTCCATATGGAGACGCATTTCACGAGTGCCTATTTGCTGAAATTAACTATAATTATTCATCTCTTGAGAAGAAATCTAAAGTACCTGTGAGTTTCTCTATCAAGTAAATTAACAATGACACCCTGAGAGTCTCATCTCTCCGGCCAATGTGCTTACGCAGAATTCATCGAATTTTCCGGAGGCACACTGCGTATCCAAGAATGAAATGTGTCTGCGAGAGTTGAAAATTCTATTTCGTTAACCTACAAATGCAATATTTGTCCTCGAGAATTGCATCAACTCATTTTGTCCAGTAATTACGATTAATGCGCGACACAGACATCTTTTCCCTTTTTCATTCTCTAATTCT
>JABSMS010002565.1:0-16895 GCA_018902275.1 Aleiodes sp. PSUC_FEM 10030003
TTTTACTGTGTAAGCAGTAATTTTTCCCAGTTCTCTTTCTCGTCCCGCGACTACTGGGAATGCACAGTAATTTTTAATGGATTTTTTTCTCCGTGTAATTTCTTTTCAGGTATCTTCTATCAATTTATTATTGAATATTACTCTCACCAGTTTTCGTGAGATATCTCGGAATCTAAGAGAGATAGAGAAACTTTTGTCGAGACCTGTTTTGAAGCAAAAATCGAGTGCTACAAAAAAGTAATCACAAAAATTACTTCATCCTCCTTAGTTTCTGAGATATTATAGTGAGACCGTATCATTACTCGAATGCATTTCAATACTTCTCATATTTCAACCGTGAATTCGAATTTAAAAAATCATAAACAAACAGTTCACCTCTCCCAAAGCTTCGTAACGTTTTTGATTGTACTGAGCATCCTTACTGACATTGAATTCGAATCCTTCATTCGTAGTTTTTCCACTCTTCCCATCGAGTTTTCGAAGTTTCCCGCCTAGAATGAATAACCACACGCCATTTTGAGAATCCTCGGGTATTGCCAACAATGATGATAAAAATATAAATCAAAAAATAGATAAATGTCAAATGACAATAACTGACCTTCGTCAAAATCATAACCGAAATCTCGCAATGTTTTTGGAAAAGTGGGATTTTCAGTCATGCTGAAATTTCCAGTGCACTGTATAACAAAACATTCGAATTAAACTTCAAACAGTCTTTACGGAAACATAACCTGATTGAAATTATTCATGAAATATTAATTATTTTCGATTCCTTTCATTTACCGTTGATGACAAGTATCTCAAGATACTCTCAGGTAATCTTGAACACTGTTGACAGTAAGATAATGGACTGGAATTCAATAGAACACTGTAAAATAGAATAGAAAACCTTGTGTAATACAAAAGAGTGTTCACTCGAGTTCTCGTTGTACACAACATTGAGTTTACAACGTACATGTTCGGTCTAGTAAGTGGGGTGTATTGGAGGGAATAAAATGCGGGAAAATTACGTATGGCTGGCTGGAGAGAGAGAGAGAGAGAGAGAGAGAGAGAGACGAGAGGTTATTGGCTGTTTAAATGAAAACTTAGCTTAAGGAACAATTTGCCTCTTTAGGTCTTTATATATTTGAAATATAATTTTTTGCATGAAAAAAAAATGTTTTTACAACTTGGAAAAAAAAGACGATTGTTCCTGTATTTTTTTTATCTACAATTCATTTCCACATAGAAATGGTTTTTCTTTAATTGACAAAAAAAAATTTCCTTCGATCTTTAATAAAAATTAATTCTACTTCTTTTTTTGAAATTTCCTCACCGAATAACTCAGCTGTTTACCCAATTTCCGGTTCAATTCCACTCGGATAAAAATGTCGGATAGATTTTTGAACTCGTGAATCACCATTTCCCCGAATTTTTATTGATGAATTTTCACTACTCAATTCAAACTCCTAAAAAAACAGTTTAATTCTCAAAAAATTATCAAAGTGAATTAATTTGTGAAGAAAATAAAACTTAAAGTTCAAATGAGTGACTAAATTGCCCACAAAAAAAATTTACGATATTAATGAACACACGAATATTTGCCTTCAAATTCCCGCTCCCTTAACCTAGTGATAGTGGCGCTTATCATTGAATCCCGTCACCGTTTCGTGTGTACAATCGTGTTTAACCAGTGGCCTCGTGAGACCCGAATAAATTCCCGTGAAGAACGTGTCCACTCATCATTTCAAATTTATCCTGAGGAAAAAAAACGTGAAAACACAAAACTGGGTTTTCCGTGTGTGAACGTGACGAGGGAATAAAAAATTTAGCAAAAATTCAGAAATTATGCCGGTAGCAAACAGTGCGGCGAGTGCAGTTAGTGGTTCACTGCCAAAATGGCAATTGGCATTGGCAGTTGGTGCACCGGTGGCACTTGGACTTGGTTATATGTATTACAAAAATTCAAGCCAAACTAAAACAAAAGGAAATGGTAAATCAAATGGTAGTACGACTGACAAACAAATATCTATTGATGGTGATTCACCTGGAAAGAATGCAAACAACGATAAACCAGAGGTTAAGATCAATTTTTATCATCAATTTATTGACGCGTAATTGTTAAATAATTACTGTGAACTTGAATGGTTTTACTGATGATCAATTAACGTATTTACCCTAATTTGTTACTGCAGACACAAGCAGCGAGAGCACAGAGATACAAGGCACTTGGTAATCAAGCGTTTATGGCTAGAAAATATGATGATGCCATTTTGTACTATAATAAAGCAATTGATGCATGCCCAATTGAGGATAAAGATGAACTTGCCAAGAATTATCAGAACCGAGCTGCTGCCTATGATGCCCTGGTAGTTATCAATTGATTAGTCGAATTTTTGAATGAGATGAGTCAATTCCGAAGTTGATTTTATGAAATTTGCTGGCAAACTGAAAGATACGAAAAATTTTATGAGCTTTTTTGTAGATCTACAGAAAATGATTCTACGAAAAGTTTCCTATCTCTGATAGATTCCAAGTTATTCTCAAAAAATCAAGGGACAACTGAAGCAAATTCACAACGTTTTTACTACATTTGCGCGGAATTTTTTCGGAGTATCTTCCTTTGTCAATAATGGAGCATGAAAAATTCTTGTCGACGAAACTTTCTTTATCTCAAGTAGTTCTTGCGATATGTAATGAAGTGTCAATTGATCGAGTAGGATTGACTCTCCTCGTCTTACCACTTGAAACTAATTCATTTACGCCTTTTGCAATGTCTTAGTTTTTGAATTGATGTCAAGAAATTTCATTCTATTCTATTTTAGGAAAAATTCAGTGCTGTTAAGGACGACTGCACTAAAGCATTAGAATTGAATCCAAAATACACGAAAGCACTGATAAGGAGGGCAAAAGTTTTGGAGAAAACTAATGAACTTGAATTAGCACTTGAGGATGTTACTGCTGCTTGTATTCTGGAGAGATTCGCCAATCAGAGTGCACTTGTCACTGCTGACAGGGTTCTCAAGCAATTGGGTAATTTTATTACCTCAGATTATGGGAAAAATGGGGACTCCAATGGAACGATTTGTGATAAAAAAAATCTAAATGGTTCTATTGAACGATATCTCTTAAAAATTAGAATCCTTAATGGTATTAAAAAAAAAATGTCGGCATCAATTCTGACGCATGTTTTTCATCGGAAATTTCTTCATTTTATCCATGAAATCATTGAAAAAATTCTATCTCAAATATTTTCCCTCTTTTAAACTTTAACTGTATGTTTTTGATGTTAGTAATTATTTTATTGTTTTTAGGAAAACAACACGCCCAAGAGCTCATCACAACAAAGAAACCGGTGATGCCAAGTAAGCATTTCATCAGGACATATTTCAGTTCATTCAGAAATGATCCAATACTTTCAGAGGAAGCAATAGGAACTTTGGATCAAGATGAGAGCAAGTGAGTTGCCCTTTTTCTCTGTTAGAGAAGTGAAATAATTCATGAATAAATAATAATATTGTCAACAGAGGTTTAGCAAGAGCAGTGGAAGCATTCAGAGATGAAAAATACGACGACATAATCCCAATTTGTACGGAAGAAATTGAGAAATACAGTAACAATGATGTCTCTGATAAAATGAAACTTTTATTATTGAGAGGAACGTTTTATCTTTTACTTGGTCAACACGAGAATGCTATGAAAGACCTTGAGACAGTTATAGGCGATGAGTCGGCTGACAAGCGTGTGCGTGTTAATGCACTTATAAAAAGAGCAACGATGTATATGCAAATTGAAAATCCAGCCAAATGTTTCGAAGACTTTGAGAAGGCAGTGCAGCTTGATTCAGAGTGTGGTGACATTTATCATCATCGTGGACAGGTTCTTGATTTTTTATTACGAAAGCACAAAGATAATTCCATTCGAAGAAGCCAAATTTATTTTGTTCAAATAGTTCATGATTAATAAAGATAGTGGAATTTTTGTGAAGCCCTTTTTCCTGAAGAAAAATCAAAACTACAAAAAGGTCGTCATAAACATTTCATTATCTTTCTAAACAATCGCGAATGAACGTCACTCATCTTTGACTCAAGTATGAAATCTTTTTGGGCAACGAATGTCAACTAAGGCCGTTTTTTTTCTTCAAATTTTCAATAGGTCAATTTACTCCTGGAAAAAGTGAACGAGGCAAGAGAAGATTCTGAGAATGCCTTAAAATTAAATCCGAACTTCGGAATTGCATTTGCCCAAAAGTGTTACACTGATTATCGTCACGCAGCAATGAGCAGATCACCCAGTCTCATTGAAAGTGCTATGGACAATTTTGCTAAGGCATTCGAACTATTCCCAGATTGCTGTGAGTGCTATACACTGTATGCCCAGGTGCGTATCATTCCGCAATCATTAGAACGTTTTATAAAGTACTGGAAATTGCTCCGAATCAGTAGTTAACTGGTAAATACGAGCGAGTCCAAAGATTTATTTTGGGAGTATTGCAAAATTAATCCCTTCATTTACCTTTTTTGTGGCGAATTTCATGAATTACAGAAAAGGTTTCTTGATATTTTTTCATAAATTTCTTGAGAATCTGCATGAAATATTTCAGGCTATCGTCGTTTACCAGTTCATTACTGAAAATATGTTCGAGCATTTACATTTATGAACTTAAATTTCTAATCAGATGCTGTGTGACGCACAGTCTTATGAAAAGGCTGACGAATACTTTGCTAAAGCCATTGAGAAAGATCCAAAGAATGCAACTATTCATGTGCACAGAGGACTGTTGCAGCTCCAGTGGTGTGGTAATGTTATTAAAGCAATTGAGTACATAAACAAAGCATTGGAATTGGATGATAAGTGTGAATTTGGATATGAAACGTTGGGAACCATCGAGGTGCAAAGGTAAAATACTTTTTTTTTGTCAACGTAAAAACGAAGAAAGTAAATTTATCAACAGGATTATTCATTGCAATAATCAACCAATTTCAATTCCAGGGGAAATCTTGAAGAAGCCATTAAATTATTCGACAAAGCTTTGTCATTAGCACGAACAGCACTAGAATTAACTCACATATTCAGTTTGAAAGATGCTGCTAAAGCGCAACTGAAAATTGGTGAGAGATTAGGCGTTGATTTTATGTTTGGTATTCCAGGTATGTCGTAATAGAAATTTTTAAAAGAAAATCAAGAGAATCTACGCAAAACTTAGGACGAACGAAAAAAAATGAAAAAAAAGTTGTATAAAGAATGGATTAATACATGATTTATCTGTTCGTAATTGAATGCATTTTGTGTCGTTAATTTCTTGTGTGATATTCAATGAAATTGGTAGTTTTCAAATGAATGATAATAGGAATTTCAAGTACTGATAGGCTTAATGAAGAATTATGAAGGGAGAGCAATTTTTTGTTTTCTTTTAGAATTTTCTTAGAGCGAATTACTTCATCACAATTTATTTATCACAATTTGTCAAAAGTTCCTATTGGTTTTCTTCACAATTCAGTCAAAATCGTGTTCACGTAACATATGTTTGCTTGATGAAAAAAAATTAGTAGTAAAGCGATAAAACGAGGTAATAAAATTTCCATTGAGATTCAATTTACTGCAAATATCTCAAAAACTGAAAGAGATACGAGATTTTTCAAAGAGACCCTTTTTGTAGATCTTTTCCTTCTCTACAAAAAACATTTTTCCGAAAAATGCGCTATCTTGCTTCGTTTCTGAGATATCGCTCAGAAATGAATTGCAATTGGAATAAACTTGTATCGTTTCACCTTTCCAGTACTCAATTCATTAATTGCATTTTATTAAATAAACAAAAATCATGTGTGTGAGATTCAGATATCGATAAATTTGAAATGACAAAATGCAAAATTGTAAACGTGTGAACAATATTGTAATGATTAATTGATAAGTAATTGCATGAACAATAATGAAATCTTCGCCCTGTACAAATCGCGAATCATTCGTTTTCTTTCTTTGTCTTTATTATTATTGATATTATTATTATTTTTTATGATAAAATATGAAGAGTAATAGAGCTCTATAAAATTGTATGTTATAATAGTTTATAAAATTATCTGTTATCGCTTATTTAATTACATAATAAGCACCTGGGAAAAATTCAACTTAGTTATCATTGGATAATCCTATCCAAACATCTTCCTTTGCTCCTCTATCAACGAGAGAAGTCCATTCTCGTTAACTTTGTATTAATATTTATTTGAATTTGGAGAAAAGGGTTTTTTAGTCTGTACAGACTAGTTTAATTATTTGGCTTTCATATTTTATTTTTTAACACTGAAGCTATTCAGTCTTTTTCTCTTGAAGAAAATCACTCGTTCTTCTAAACGTCGTAGAATACGGACGCCAGAGGATATCTGATGAGGAAGGCCACTAATGAGCTTGCAATCTGCGAATTAAATATTCCTTTGTTATAAAACAGTGGATAATGATTTTTTTTGAATTTTCATTCATTGTTAGTGCAAATACAATAATTCTCATGGAGATCTTTTTGTAAAAAAAGGCGAAAAAAAATTGTATATTTTCACTTTCACTCACCTGAATGTATAAGAGAATTTTCGTCAAGTTTGGCTCCCTCGTTGGCCCAATTAAAATCAAAACAAAATTAATTATCGTGAGATTGTTGCATGTAACCATGCCATTGGTGTCCTCCTGCCATTTCACAATTTTGAATGCCCGAAAGAGTGACATTATGAAGCTACCAATGAAATTGAGCTCGGATTTCTTGAAAACTGTTACGCTGGGATCCAAACTACCGCTCTCAGGATTGAATCTGAAGAATGAAATTATTAGCAATCATTAGGTTTACGTACCACTTTATAAAAATTAATTTTTCTTAAATTATCAATAGCTTTTTCGCATTTCTTCGACTTGGCTAAGCTGTTCATGTATCATAAAAAGCTTTATAATGTGGAAATTCAAAATGTTTCACGTTGTTTACGTGTTGTCAAATTGGAGGATTTTTTTCTCCGCTTTCCCTCTTCAAACAATATATTTTTGTGAAAATTGAAAACTAATCTTTATATTTTCAATTATAATTTTATGATTATAAAATTTGTGATCAACATCACCGTGATTGCAATTTTCTTTTCCTAAAATAATATATGTGCTAGTGAAGACACTATCCTCACCAGCACTAGACATGGGTCCCGCCGCGAAAACCATCAGAATAGTTCATAAAAATGAAAAATAATGAAGATATAATAATACAGTAAAAAATATAGTATATTACACATCTAGAGAGGGAAGAAGTTAACTTCGACAAAAAGTTGCCTCCCGCGCGAAGGAGGGTGCCAAATTTTTGTCGAGATTGACTTTTTCTCTATCCGCGGCGTGTATGCTATTTTCTGAACCAAGGGAGCGTAGAACTACGTATCCGACCGGGGGAAGTAAGGGAGGGAAGTTAGTTCTTTTCTCCCTGAGTGAAAAAAAACAGTTTTACCGGAATGGGTAATATTAGACGGGATTTGCCTGCATTTCATCGCGCAACAAGTCATTGACAATCTAATAATGAACGCAATCAAATTGAATTCCAATGAAATAAACATAAAAATGTTTGAACTAAATGAAGAATTATGAGGAAGAATGAGAGAGGAAAAAAAATCGTGGATAAGAATAATTAGGTTGACTATCCAATAAGCCGATATTTCCTTAGCCGTCAGAGAATAATTTTTTTTTTTACTAAATTCATACATGTTCGATGCTATTGTAAGATTCGGACTGAGTCATCGGGATATAACATTAGAACACCAGTATGATACTTTTCAGTAGTTGACTGGGGTCCGCGCAACTGTAGATAATGGCAGTATAGAAAAATTATAGTCGTAAATTAACCCAATGATTGCCAAATTACCCCTTAAACCCGTAAGGGTAAGAAGGAAAATAAATTAAATGAATTGCCAAATTATTTCTTATTGTCTCTGTCTTCATTTTCGTTAATAAAGTATCTTACTTTGGTAATCGGTGCCTTGGACACGGTACGAAATGGAATAACTGCGGAACACTGTACAGGAAGTTTAAAATTTGAGGGATGAAGAATAGTAGCGTTGTTTTACTGAAATGTCCAATTATTCCAACAACTGCAAATGTCATTCCTGATAAATAACAAAAAGTATCTCCGACAAACACCTGAGAGGGATACCTGCAACATCAATAAAATTAATTACGTAAATCCAAAAGAAGAAATGAATAAATATTTGGCAATAAAGTTTAAAACTAGTAACTTTTAATAGTCTGGTTCTTTCGAATATCTCAATAAATAAATGAGATAGTAACATTGCCAGAATGATCTTTTCTGTGGAGAAGAATTGGACACATGAAAGAAATGTTAACAAAAATTTACATCTTGTTACATTCCACAAAAACCCATTGTAAAATAAATTGAATGGTGAAGTGATAAATCAGGGTAACTCCAAAAATCACGGCTCCGTTATTTTGAAAATATCTCGAAAACGATGAAGTTCACACCAATTCGCCAGACGCCTATTTTTGTAGCCTATAAAATTTTACACAAAAGAGATCTCTTTGTAGCGACCACTACATATCAACGAGGCGTCAAGGCCGGACCAATCGACATGACGCCACTCGTGTTATCCTTCTTCGATTCAATTCAACCCCTTTTGTATTGTCACGCGTATATTCCTTAATTCTCCATTATCTGGATATCCCCATATTATCAACGAAATTCTTAAATGTAAATTCTACATTCAGTTCTGCAATTGTCGCGATACGTATCATGTTGCGAACTCACCTGTACATAGTCGATTGCGTTTTTTCTATATACTATACTTTTGTACATTTTCTCTCCCGATTGAAACGCGACTACAGAAACTGTAATTAAGCCAGTAATTACATTTGTGAGTGATAGTTATTCATTTCCCCGTCATCAGAATCACTTCATCTTGACGATTTTTTTAGAGCCACTCCTTCCGGGAATATTTCCGAAAGAATTATCATAGTCCTCGAGAGTAAAATTAAATATTAAATAACTTGGTAATAGTTCAGTTACCAAAATAATGGTAATTATATAAAATTCTTTGAAAATGTAACAATGGTTGAATGTATATTGTTTTTATTTTAAAAAAAATTAATAAATGCAACCTGCAAGGACTTGCCTAGTGCAAATGACACATTGGCGCGATTGAACGAGAAAAGTGTCTTCTATAGAAGGTCTATTTTTTCCTCTTCCTCCTTACATTTAATTATACAAATGAAATACCCGCAATGACCAATGTTAATCCTGAAAATATTAGAAGATACGGTTGGAATATTCATAATTTGGATTAGCAAGGAATTTTTCTGTCTTCGTTCATTATTTCGCAAATAGAATCTCATCTCGTTTTTGCTACACAACTATTGAATCATTCAAGTGTACTAGCATAGTTTGAAAAAATCGGCAGTGAGAGCATTTTTTTGAAGAAGACCCTTTCAACCCAGGTCAATAAACGCCTGCGTCTGACACACCTGCCGTTCTCCACTCCATTGTCCCAAAGCAGATGGTTGTGTAGACGTACAGAACCGTGATTTAACAAAAATAACTGTAGGAAATGTGGAGGGGGAATAAAGAAGATTCCTCAGTTAGTCACTTCAACTATTCCAGTTGCTCTCAGACTCTGCTAGAATTTTTTCTCCATAAAAAGTGGAAGAATCTTGAAAACAAAAAGGCACACAGAAACTTCATTTATTTCTTCTTTGAAGAAAGGAAGTGTCAAAATAGAAAGGAATGAGGATTTTCATTTTTAAATTTTCTACTCTGATTCGTCTGCACTTCCATCTCAACATTAACGCATTGTGAACTATAAAATTGTGTTATAAAGACGCATGCGCTTATTGGTAAACCGCGAGAGCGCCTGTCATGCTTGGAATATATATGATCATGATGTTTTAGACGTTTGTGGAGGCGGATACGTCTCGGGTGTGGTTTTTCATTTTGTCACTACCCAAGGAGACATCAGAACGTGAAGAAGTCTCCAACATTAAAAAAATATTAAGACTGAACAATTTTAGTTCAACAAAATTCATTAATTATTATTTGTCATTGTTTTCTTCAATAAAAATGTTTGGAGTTGAAGTGATGAAGACAACAACAACTAATGGAGACTAAAACTGTGCCGGTAAGTGATTGTGGATTATATATAGAACATTATCGGGGTCGTTCGCACAGCCGGTGGCCCCGATGACGTCATGGGTAGCACGAGCGTGACGTTTCTCGCATGGATTTAGAGTGAAATCGCGAATGGAAATAATTGTTGAAACCAAAAATTTCCACCGATGACAAATCAACGGAAAAATTGTTATTTAAAAAAAAAAAATTTACTCCGATCAATGAGTCTGTAGTTGACTTCAACTTCGGAGCATGGCAACTTCGTTCTGTACTTCAAAATCGATAATGGTACCGTGAAGTTACACCCGGAGCCCATTGAAGAATTTTATATTATATTAAATACATTTCATTAGTGAAGATGTAGAGTGAGATGAGAGTTGTATTTTTATTTGAATTTGATTATTTTTAATATTTGGGAATCAAACGGAGATGCGAAATTTTTCATTGAAACATTTTTTGTATCTCTCATTCTGCTCTAAAGAAAACGTCTCTACAAAAATTTCTTAGGCTCTTCGCCTTTTTACCGATTTAGGAAATTCGTTTACGGAATTTTCAAAATTTTCTCTAACATCAATTAATCTTTTTCAGATACTTTAACGCACAATGTGAAGACAATAATGAAGGATGCAATGTAATTGAATCAACTGAAAATTATCTAAACTAGGAATTTTCTACTCAAATTGATTGCAATGCAGAACCGTCTGGACGGGAAACTCTTGCTGCTGTATACATTATTAGTACTTCAAGTATTCATCGTAATGATTTACGTAGCGTCAACACCACCAAGTGAATACGCTCAAATAGCAACAAGAAATCCCGTTAGTTTCGTTCGTATGGAGCCGACAGAAGTGAGACAATTAAAAAATTATTCAAAAACTTTTTTTAAAATGAAAAATAAATTCAAAATAAATTCAATAGCGAAGTGGTGAACGAGTTCAAAATAATTGCATTTAGTTCATTTCAAAATATCTCAGTAACAAAATCATTTACAAGAATTCATCAAGAAAACTTTTTGTAGCACCAAAAATTTTCTACGAAAAAAATCTTGAATTGTTTTCCGAAAATTACTCATTTCCGAGAAATCTACAAAAGAACATAAAATATTTTTCATACACCCACTTTCATCACTTAATGACAGAATTAATTTTGAAAAAATGTTTAAGGTCCTCCCGAAGTCCGATAATCACACATCAAAGCAACTCTATCAGACAGTATCAAGTGAAATAAGACTAAAAGACACAAAAACATCGAATTACTTCATTAAAAAAAACTCAACAAACTGTTGGAAAGAAGGTGTAATAAATAACTCAAATCCACTCCAAGAAAAATGCCAGTGCCGGCCAGGGTGGCACGGTACTGATTGTGGCCAACCGGAAGTAGTTTGGCGTGCAATAATGGCATCAAAACAGAACATCAGACTGAAGCCGCGAAAAACCACGCGTCGAATAATTTATACATTCTCACTGAATGATTACAATTCAGCGATTGCTGAAGTTATTATTGAGGAGCTTTATCAAGTAGTTGATTTATTTGTTGTGTGTGATTTTAGTACAGCTGAGGATAATTTTAAACATCAATTGAGCAAGGGACTATTGTCAGCTCAGCAGAATAAAATATTGTACATAAATGGAGCAAATAAATTGAGAAAGCCGTCGAGGGTAATATCAAAATTTATTTGGGACAAAGTTTCAAGTGGAGTGAAGAATTTGAGGGAAGATGATATTTATGTGATGAGTGGACCTGAACAGATACTCAATTGGCGTGCACTGATGTTTCTCAAGGTATACGATGGCTGGCCACAGCCAATTGGTTTTCGTTTGCGATGGTCTGTATTCGGTTTCTTCTGGCAGCATCCAGCAAAAACAATAATAACCGTTGGTGCATGCACAGTTGGCTGCATCAATCAATCACAAAGGACTAATTCAATATTTCAACAGCGCGAATTGGGCGAGACTAATGAGAGAGATGTACTTGGTCTTGTTATTGGTGATTTGAATCATTACGGTGGTTGGTACTGTAATTACTGTCAAACTCCAGCCAACATAATTGTTTCATTGAAGAATGATGGAAAAGCCAAGGTCAAATATGGTAAAAATATTGATGTACTATTTGTGGAGGATTTAATTGGTACCGGCGTCTGGTTTGATAATAAAATGAGCCTTAAACGAGCTTATAAAACTAGAGAATCTTATTTTGCACCAGACATAGTTGTTGGTAATAGTTTCAAGTATGACTGGTTGATTGATAATTTTTATGCTAAACTTGATTATTATTGATCGATTTTTATTTATACAATCGATTCAAACTGTGATATTTATTCGAGACAATTTAGGTTTAAGATTATTTAGTTTAAATGGAGATTATTTATATATTATTCTGTGTAAAATTAATTAACGAATCTATATATAGAAATTTAATTGGTTGAAAAAAGCATGGATGTTGTATAATTTTAATGAATTTAGGGTAAAAGTTTGTGGAGTTGGGGACATTTAGATGATTGAGTGATCGAATAGTAAAGTGGAGGAGGATAAGTTACAAAAAATTTCTTGACTATTGTATCTCAAGATATTTTGAAAAAATCAACTCTACCAAATTTTCCAATTTGGATTTTTGAATTTTACAAAACAAAAAAAATTAGTTCATTATTTCTTGTTAACTTACCAATTGTACTTGAAGAGTGCGAGTGAAGTTGTTACGTATGGTATCATGAAGTAAAGTGAAAACTGGTGAGCCTTCCATAAATTACCACTCAATTCAATAAAATTGAATGAGATAATACTAAATGCAATGACAAGACTCTGTCCAACTTCTAGGCCATTAATACCAGCTAGAATGTTGATTGCATTTGTACAAAACACTGCCAACATACCCATGTAAATATAGTAAAGTAATGAAAGATCAATTGAATAACCGCACCATTGTCTCAATGGTTTTGGTATTATTATCAGAGTTGAATTGAAATTAACATAATACACCATTAATAATGGTAATGATGCCAGTGTTGGTAATAGTATTTTGTGTCTCCATCTGAGATCAAGTACATCATCGGCAAAACCAAGGAGTAGCATGCAGCAGATTGATAAAAGTGCTGCCAGTAGCTCAACAAACTGTGAACAATTATTTTTGTTACTATCCATCCAATTTTTAATCAGTGAAATTAATTGAATGAATTCAGTAATGAAGTGATAGGAAAAGCATCTGAACGAATGTGGGAATATCTCGGGAAGGGCCAAAGGATGAACTCCAGATCTTTTTGTAGAGAATTCAATTTCGTACCAAAAAGGTCGCTCCATGAATTTCCCTAAACGGAATGGATTCCGAGATATTCGTACGATAATTTTTTTAATTATCTCACTCTATTACTGAATTCTTCAATAGTTTCATTCAAACAAGCAGAAAGTATAATTTCAAAGAATAAAGAATACTGTGTAGATAAACCGCCTTGAAAGTGTAATGAAAGAATTTTAATTGTAATAATTTACTGATGAATTCACTGGATTAATTACCTCGTGGTGAGGAAAATTTGAATTCTCAAATATGTGATTTGTAAATGGTATTGGAATAAATAGAAACAGTGTGATGAGAAACATACAGCCACTGACGACCCCAAGGGCTTCCGGTCTGAAATATGAATTTAAAAAAGCCAATAAATTATTTACAGAAAATTCCAAGAATTATTTCATTCAATTCAGTAGCTAAGTGATAGAACACGATGAGACAAATAAATTGGATTTTTATTCTTTTGTAAATGTCTCAAGGATGATTAGATTTCCGCGAATTTTGCAAGAGACTTTTTTTTGCAGGCCGAAAAATTCTCTACAAAAGAGGTCTCCTGTAAATATTTTGTGAACCTACTCGTTTAGGAGATAATCAAGAAAACATCTATGAAAAAAATCCACATTTCTTTCTTCCACTTTGCTGCTGAATTCGTCTAATAAAAAATTTGAAATAATTACACTTTTCCACCATTTCTCTTATTCATATCAACACCAAAGAGGTTAGCCTTTATGAACATATCCCTCAGCTTCGGTATCAATCGTACCGTTATAAAGTATGCACATATTGACATTGTAAAATTAATGAATAATGGAAAATTCATTTCCCACTTCACTTCACTTCTTTCTCGCATTATTTGTTCACAATTTATTCGAATTATTCAAACCATAAATCCCGAACACCCGGTAATTTCACTTTGGGCTATGACGTGGCCCTTGTAAACGTAAATAAAATTAACCAATTGTAACACCGATATCCGCGAAACATAAAAATTTGATAACGAATGATGAATGAATTTCATGAGGTTCAATTTCTCAAATTAGAGTCAAAACGTTCAACGTTATTCAAATGTGTATGACACACTAAGCCGTTGTTATAGGTTGCGATCATGAAGATGAAATGCGCATCTGAAATGCTCACCGCTTCTGCACGGCGCTGGCGCATGTGTTTGGAGTGTGCGTTTTTACGGAACGGGTGGAAAGTGAACCGGAAAATTTAAATTCAAATGTCAACGTGAGACAAATGACAGGTTTTGTCGAGGGTTATGAGATAATTTTTGGAATAAAATTTAATTTCTAAACGAAATGAAGTTTCTAATCATTGTAATTAATTTCCTTGAGAAATTACCAAATTGCGGATCAATATTGATATGAGTTTCTTATTTGAGTGCCCCTGGATGTCGTCAAAAATGTTAGTTGATAGAAGTACAGTATTTGTAACCAAGATTATCATTTTTTATAACTAGGAAAATAAAATTATTTTGAGGAAATAAAGTACAGCATTATATGATGAGCATAAGATTGTTTGATTATTCTTTGACTCTTTGATAATTATAAAACTTTAAGACAATTATTATACATTAATTTTAAATCTCAATTTTAAATTTCGAATTTTATGGTCCGTAATAATTATTAATAAGAGCTTCGCGTACAGCTATCATGGCATCACCATCTCCCACGTCAAAATCATCAAGAAATGCTTGAAAGTCATTGTCATCAATGCCATCATAATCACCATCGACTTCATTCAAAGCATCCATTTTCCACGCTATCATCATATTGTGTAAAACACAACATGAATTGATAATTTGTCCTATAAATTACATAAATTTACAAAATTATTGAATTTCACTGGATTTAAAATAGTTGGTTCCAGTTACCTGCGAATTGTGGATAATAATGCATAACTCGTTCCAGTCCCAAACATCTCCATAGAGCTTTCAATAACCTAATCATCCTTTCAACTTTGCTTCGAACACTCATGTGATGCCTGGTATAATTCCATCCAGGAGTACCTTCAGCTTGATTCAATTTTGGTGTTAAGAGGTAAGGTAGCAATGGATAGCCTGAGTCTCCTATGTAAACCACATATACAAAATACAAAGATATTTTCGGTCATGTACATTTTTTATGTAATATAACGTGGTTTTCTTATCACTTAACGCTAATTAAATTATGAAATTCAATTTTAAACTGATGCTTCCATGAGATTTTGAGACTGATTTTGTGGAAGAATATTTGGAACGAATTTTCCCGGTGTAAACATTTTCTTAGAATAAGATTTATGCAAAAAAAATAAAAAACTCAGTTTCAATAAAACGAGTAGATCTCCGACAACTTAATCTGTTCTCCAAAGTGACTTATTATTTCAGAAAATTATCTTTGTGAGAAATTTATAGAATTTGATTCGTCAATCTTTCATTCCAATTGATCTTTACCGAGTAGCCAACGATTCCTGTGACCATTTTGATGCTCTACTTGTAAATGATAAGACAACATAGAAGCAAGGAAAACTCTTGTGTCATGTGTTCTCCCTCCGTGACCAGCATTTACGTACAGTATTCGCCTATCAGCATCGCATACCTGCAATTAGATTGAGTAATAATTTTTGGAGTAACATAATGCTATTTCCACAAATATCTTTACTAGCAGAGTATTCAACGAGTGAAATTTTTTTCTATTGAAGAAGAGATGTTGTTGTTCCGATTCCAGGATAGCAATTGGAATATGCGTACCATCTATCAAGCCTATGACACCTGGAAACTGGTGTTCTTGCCAAAATCTATATGTATAAAAATAATAAAAATAATTGGAATTTTTATAAAATATAAATCAATAACAGATTAATATCAAACTTGGACTATTGCTTAAATACCTCGTTTTAACTGCTTGTATTTCTTCAACAGAGGTTGGAAATTTTATCCAATCATCCATTACCTCATTCAGAGCATTCACTACTCGATGAAGTATAACAGTAACAAAGCTTTGACTCATTCACGACAAAAAATCTTGGCCAACTCTTCTTTGATAGGATCCACTCGCAAAGTAATAAGAGCCGCGAGTACCTGTTTGAGATGATAATTTATGAATTAATTAATTAGAGATTCAACATAGATTCCGTTCACCTGGAAGTGTGGAGCTAGGGATCCAGCACGATTTGAATCATTCAGGAAAGGCATCAATATTCTGATTAATTCCATGGCACCAACTTGAGAGAATCTGATGGAAATATAGTTAATGAGATTCAAGCGAATCTATGGTTAAAATTATGTTCCAACTTTTAGATTTCAACTAAGTGGTCAGTACAAAGAACGTTTCATGGAACTACTCTACAAATTTGGGAGGGATTCACCGGCTAGTTTCTTAGAAAAAAGCCTTTGAAGTTGATATACCTATATATAATATCTCATATATATAGATTGTGACGTGGTATTTGCGTCACTCGTGAATTTAAAACCGGAATTAATTATTTATAAATTATTTAATTGTTTTTATTTTTGTAAAGTCACCGAACGGAG
>JABSMS010002575.1:0-16893 GCA_018902275.1 Aleiodes sp. PSUC_FEM 10030003
TATATATATATATATGCAGTTTTTCATCGGCCATTTCTCACGATATTCGCAACTTCCGTCCACATGTTCTTGTCTGCCTGCAATGCGTCCAAGACGCGTGCCAGCGTGCATGACAAAGCTGCGTCTATTCCAACGCGAAAAGAAAAAGATAGAAAACAGAAGGAAAAAAATCAACAAAAAAACAACGAACCGTGAGAATGAAAGGACGTAACCGGTCTTATATTCGTGTCGTGGACCGCCCTCTCGATCTCGTAGGCGTCGGCGCCATTACAATAGCCACAAGTCACTGAAGGAGAGGACTAGCAATTAGCAATTAAACCAATAACTCTGCAATTGGTGATTCCATCAATGCCCAAGTGTCGTTCCCATCGCTTAAACTGGAGGGAAAAAGAAACTGCGGCGTCTTTTTTACTTTCTGCGCATTCTCTTTCATCTCGTTTACGTTACTATCACACCAAGGAATTACTGAAGAAATATATAATGTTTCTTGATAATTAATTAAATACGGTATACTGTCAAATGAAAATTAAGAGTCAGATGGCACTGTGTTAACGAAAAGAAAGAAAAGTGAAATTTCAAATTATAAATCGAGTGGGCAAATTTAATGGGCCATAAGGATATTAAATACACCTATAAATTAAGTTGAGAATTAATATTTATTGACTTTGACTATCGAAACGCGCACGCGCCTTTATGAAACCTCGATTGATTCGATAGTACCTTTACAGTGAGGTTCGTATATCGCTTAATAGGCGCCATATTGTTTATAACGACGCAATAAATATGGACACGGGAAAATGAAGACGATAAATTGTCGAACGCCCCCGCTGTCGGCAAGCTCTATCTCTTTCTCCCTTTATCACTTCACTCCCTTTCAAGTGGCCCCTAAAACTCCTCATCTCCGTCAACGAAAATTGATACACGTAATTGCATTGAAAATTCCGATTAACCTAATCTAATTAATTATAGTTTTTTTCCTTAATTTTTCTGTTTTTTTACTTTCGGATCGATGATGAGGTTTTTATTGGCCATGTGGAGGTATAATTAAGTTTAATAATTGCTTTATAGTAGCCCTGGAGTCGATAATTGTTTTCTCTTTTTTTCGGTTTTTTTATCATCACCACTTGCTGAATGTCAGACAGGAAGTAAATGTTTAAGTGCGCAATGGCCGGTTAACACGGCATTTTCCAACAACCCCCCGCGATAACATCATAAGCGTATCGTTGTCAGACAGTGTGCGCCACTCCCTCACTCTTTATTATAATCAATTAGTTGGCCAGTTATCTACTAACACGCGCGCATTGAGGGTGGAGTGTTGAAAGGGGGTGGAACCCTCCAGTATGATTTTTTTTTGTTACAAAACTGACAATATGAAAGGAAAAGAGTTTTTTCATTTACTTTTTCTATTAAGATTTTGCAATTATTGCAATAGATTGAAGATTTTTTTCCACAAGTATCCGCACACCGAGTGAACTAATGGACAAGCTGAGAAAGTGAGAGGAACTTTATATATATATATACATATATATAGAACGAAGAAGACGTTTTTTTCCAGGCGTTTCTGTGAAGATCTTTTACGCTTCTGCAGAAATCCGATATCTCCTCCGGCTATTATGCCAAAGCTGTGTGTCAGAATGAAGGAAAGAGTGAAAAGACTAGTGGGAAAAGGAGAAGGAGACCAATAAAGTAAAAAAATTATAAAGATTGGTGCGGAAAGAATACAGCAAAATTTAGAAAAAAATGGTGAATGTTTTGAGGTGCGAATCCTCCAGAGAGAACGAAAAATACTGTGAAGCGAATGACCTTTCTCTTTATCTTCAGCCTTGTCTTATTTGTCCATTTATTTCAATTTTTATTTTCATAAAATACCCATGGCATTGTAATTCTCATTTTTGAAAATGAAGAGAGAGTAAATTTTTCACGCACCAATAATTTTACCATGGAGCCCAGTAAATAGATGTTCAAGCTCCTTGAAAATGAGTGATTGTAGTTACGTAGATTTCTGTTTTTTTTTTCCTTTTTTTTGTGAAAATCGAAGAAGAAATACCAGTTGATTCTCAAGGTCAATTGAGAGCTATATTATTGTCATTTCGCTAGAGGCCAGGTCTAGACATCTGTAATTACAGTAAAAGGGGCAAAATGTTTCTAGGAAGGGCAAGGTTATCTTTGAAAAAATGCTGCAGTATCTTGGAAAGTTATAAAGACGATGCGCTCCCAAGAAAAATATATATGATAGAAGGAAAACGAATAGAAACCAAATAAAATAAGCTTCTGCAGGCGTTTGATAAGCCATGGGGTATTTCACACTCGGCCAAATCTTGTATCGACGAGGGCGGTAATGTAGCGTTATTTAACTCGGTTAGCGACCCCTTGATGCAAGACTCTATATAGTTCCATCCTTCTTTCTCTTTTCCTCTCTCAGGACTGTGTTCATCGGTAGAGACTACAACCCTTAAAAAAAACTGAGGGTGCTCTTCGTCCCGTGAAAACATTCGCGCGGGGGCGGTGACACGCATAAAATAGCAAACCAGCCCCATTTTCCAGGGTATTGGGGGTACAAAGGCCTGTGATTCGATGCGCGAGATTTTAAAGATTTAGTAAAGCCAAATGAAAAAGAATAACTAAAGAATGAGATCATATTTAAAGTTTATAAAAAGAATAAATTCACAGATGTGTTGGAGAAGTCAGCGTCGTATATCAAAATTAGTGTAGTGTGAAAATGAAATGTTAAAGGCTGGACGAATCCCTCGCTGGTCAGCTTTACGAGAAAACTGACTTTCTATATGGAATCTAAGTAGTAGGGGCTGTAAGTCTAGGTTTGCAGGATGTTCACAGGGTGGGTTTGACGTCGTATGACGTGCGAGCCACGTGACTGGCTTACCAACCTGACAATCACTGCCCCGGTCTACGCCAGACGAATCTTAAATACAAGGATATTCAAATAATCTAGAAAAATTCAGTGCAGGAGCTAACTGACATTTCTTTTGCCGAGAAAACTTGGAGGATTGATCGATTTCATCATTGCAATCTAATCAATATTATAATGAGATTATTTTACCAATGATGATACGTATAATACATCGGATGAGATTAGAAATTGTGAGTTGTAAAAATGTCGTGAATGTATGGAGCCTGGAAATTTTTGAATAGGTATTTGGGTTACATCATATGCCGCGGTCAGCATGCTCACCTACCAAACCATACATCACCCCAGTCCAACAGCGTGTGAGTGCCAATTCGGAATGGACCTAGCGTACTGCTAGGGAACTATCCCCCGGCGAAAACGCCCTCTTTTATATGCATAGCCTCATTTCCTTATCGAATATTTACGATAACGCTGGAAACGGGTTCCACGGACTCTGGTCAGGAATTTTCCTATTTCTTCTTTTTTATAATAGACAGAAAAAATGATTAAAAGTATCCGATGACATTACAATCCATCCATGACTGACTCATCAAATCCTACAATATGAAACTCTGAGAACATCTGCAGGTTTCCGTAAAACTTAATACGTTTATTTTACTAGATACTTATTTACGTATTTAGCTTGAAACACGTGCCCTGGCAGCTTCCGTTTGATGAATTTCATTAATGACAATGTGTTGTACCGGTCTGTTCTAACTGCTAGAACTTAGCTTAGTCTACAACTGTATATTTCTAACTGTTTCCCAGAGCCTTAATACATCTGCCTTTAACCACCACCCTCTCCCATGATTGCTTTATCTTGGTATCAATATCTATCACCCAATGGTGCTGTGTGTATTCTAGAATAACTCCTATAACCTAATGATTGAAAAAAAATGTAGAGAAAAAAAAAATGTTGAATCTTGGATACTCACGTTCTACTGTCTACAATCCAACTTGGGAGACAACCTGAATGAATACCGCAGTGTGGATAAAGAAGGACACCAAGAGGTGGCCACGTGCCTATACTGAGAGCACGCGACCAACCTAACGGTTTTAGGGACTCGTCTCACTACTGGAAGGCACCAAAACCACTCCTTTGCTACACACCCCATCTCACCCTTGCCGGCACAGGGCGACTCTTTACACTAACTTAAAACATACGAGGAAACACTGTTATTCTATTGGCTCCTATCCCCTCATTCATTCTTTTGATGATTCCCTTCCTTTTGATATGGTTGTGCGTGCCAGACTCGATGCTTCAGTTCCTCTCGAGACAATACTTTACTTTATCTTTTCGAATAGCCTAGGATGTATCTTGGAATTTACAGTAGCAACACGTTGCTAAACAACCGGCGGAACATTATTTCATGATAAAAGTATTATGAAAATGAGAAATTATACAATGAAAATTGATAATTATTTGCTCTCTTTTTCAATTTATCTATGTTGAATTCCGAGAATTATTGAAGTAGACAATCTGATAAATTTCTTCCATTCCATTTGAAATCTTTTCAAGAATAATTGATCTATTGAATAAATCGAAAATTCAGAGAAAACGAAGAAGAAGAAAAAAGAGAATAATCGAATGACGTAAGGCCCTAATAAAATTGTACGTCGGTTGGCAGGCGACGAATACAACGCGTTGTGTATCCCCAGGCATAAACCTCCCCCGTAAGCCCCGTAGGGCCCAATTCTTTGTTACCTTACGTAAGAGAAACAAGAATGGCGACGCAGGGAAGAAGCAGATGCTGCTTAGGCATTCTAACGTGTTGTGATACACGAGGAGAAGCAGAAAAATAATAAAAATACCCTGTTGCCAGGGTCTAATACGATTCAACGTCTTTGTATAGATACGTCTTGCGTGTGAGTCAAGAAACTTTACAATACAAATAGCGTTCTTCTCTCCCCGTAAACTCAGATAGAGAAATGAATCGAACAACTCCTTGGAGATATTGAAAGATCGTTATAGATTGACCTTGGTGTGAGCGTGGAAAATCGAAAGACCAGATTTAAGAAGAAGAGAGAATGAGAGAAGAAGGAGAAAGATATCGTGGGCGGGTGCAAGCTTGTGTAGAAGAGCTATGTCCAGGGATGCAACCGCGAAATTGGATTTGGGCGTGAAAATAACGATTTCTCTTTGTGGCGTCGATCGTTAAATCATCGTGGGTTCTGATCCAGGACTACACGGTGACTCGTCGACTCTTTTCTATCTTTAAATTGTTATTTTATGTAGATCATGGAGAAAAAAAAACGGAAGTACGCCTTCTTAACGAATGCTTCTTTCCATTTAGTTTTTTCTTGCGATGCAAAGAAATTAAATTTTACAAAACGGGGGGAAAATTCAACAGGTTCTCACAACATTTACCAAATTTCAGGTGTCATTGTAATGATTTTTATATCACCTGACAGGGATATACTCGCGTGGCTGCTTTGAGTGTCCCTTCGGACATTGAATTCGTACATGACATAGGGTCAGGTCTTGAGGATATTTCCGAGGGTCCTTTGGCAAGCACTGTGAAATAACATAAATGGGACCAGCTGTGATTCAAACAACCTAGCCCAGAATAGAGGAAAACGAAGTGTCCTTGTGAATGCGTGGGTGATGGATAGTCCCGTGGTTACCGTGTCATTCGTGCAAACGTTAAATGGGCACCAGTGCTCCAATATTGCGTGAGTCTCCATTACAAATACAGGAGTAGAGTGGGAATATATTTCACTATGAGAAAATATTCTGAACAATTCTAGGAAATTTTTATTTTTATACAAAATTTTTACTATATGGTTATGATTGAGAATGAAACCAAATTTTTCGATCGAGGAACAAAAACGGTCTAGCGAAAGGGATTTGGGGTCTCCAAGATTGTTAAAAAAATCGTTGTCGTAAATTCTGTCTAACGTCAAAGGAAGATTTTTTTCCTCTTGCATCATTCACTTACAGGTATGTGAGACTTTTTGTGATCATTCTCGAAAAAAATGGGGAAAAGGAGAGAAATGACGGTTAAACACCTTATCGGTGATAGGTTACAAAAGTACGTTACTACCACCTGGAACAACTGGGCAAACTTGCGTGGAAAAATAGAAGAGAGAAAGAGTTTTGCACCTACATCTACCGAGACATCTTTTTACACGTCTATGAACAATCACTTATAAGCTTCACGAAGAAAAGAAAGGGTACAGCCAAAAAACGTTACTTCAATTGTGAACGTTGAAAATCAAGAGAAATCACCCCAAAACGGCTCCCCTTTGGGTCCCACGGCAGCTCTCACGAGCTAAAAAAAACTATAATTTCCCCAAAAAAAAGGAAAGGTACACCCCAAAAATTTAGGATGATGCAAATTTCTGGGTGAAAGAAGGGAAGTGTGGAGGGGTGAAGGTTTGAATTTCGAGTAATTGAATTTTATGCCAATTCCACCAATGCAATTGGCCTAACCTCGCGCTCTCAATCTTTCAACGATGCATTCCTACCTGCTCTATAAGTTTTTTTAAAAGGTTTTCCAAGGGAATTCGCGGGGCAGGTAAAAAGGAAAAAAAGAACCGAAAATCACATAGGATAAAAACGGACGTTGGCCTCAAAAAAAAGCGTCTCCGGGGTGTTTTTTTTCCTTCTTTCATATGCCCCCCTCTCTTCAGTCACGCTGATCTCTACCTGTTTTCTACTTTTGTGTAAACGCTTCCCGTACGTTTTTTTTTACCGGATTTCGGGAAGATGGGAAACGATCACGTCGAAACGCAGAAGCATTTTTTCTAACGATTTTTTCTTTGTATGATTTTTTTTTTTTAGATAAATGACCTATCCCTTAGAACCTCAATATAAGTGTATGCATTTTTACGTTTCCCACATTCTCCTCTGAGTATTTCTTTCATTTCTCAATATCTAAAATCCCAATAGAAAACTGTTAGAATTTCAGTGCATGTATGAGCCTAAACATAATACGCAAGAAGCTTCCGCGATGAAATTGCGTTTTGCTTATAGCGATTTGAGGTAATTACATTTAAAAAAACCGTTAAACTCTACAATAGTCAGAGGAGAAATAAGTAACAAAAAAAAACATTAAAAAAATACGTTTGGTAAATCAGTTCCGAATGATTATTCGGGGATCGTATTACAATTTGAAAAAGAAAGCATATATGGGTAAACTGAGAGATGAAAGGAGATGAAAACGGGAGAAAGCGTCAAAGGGGTGGCGAGGGAGGCCGTCATAAGATATGATGATGAATGGACGAAGGGTTATTTGAAATGAAGGAAGGGGAATGGTTTGTCTTGTAAAAGGGTACAATAACAGCCAATGAGCGTAGAGTTTCTTGGATGATTCTCCAATGGTATTCGTATGTAGCGAGGAAAGTAGTGGGGATAGTTCGCCCTTGGGCCCCTCGTCTATGCTGCGCGCTCGGGGGTTTTTGTTGCATCACTCTGACATTCATTCCGTGTTAATCCTTCGGCGAAGACCGAAGCCGCAAGTGGTAGCGGAGAACTTCCATTTGATTTATTATTAAATATAATTACGTATCCATTCGCCTGTGTGTAATCTAATCAATCAATTGTACTAATTCATTTAATATAATGAGGTTGAAAATTAATAATATGAAAGAAAATGGCCGATAACATACAACACAATAGATGTAACAAATTACGATAGTGATTAATTTATTGCACATGAAGAATTAATAAATAAAGTCGTCGTGCTGGATCTCGAGAAACATATTCATGTGACAAAGGGGAAAAGTGACGGGTCGGTGTGCAGTGATATAAACATGGTCTTCATCGAAGACCCGAGGATGATTTTCGCGGACATGCGTCTTCATGCGACTAGCACACCTACCAGTACTCCAACACGTTACCATCCGAATAAATATCGGGCGCAAAACAATAATGATTGTAGGATTGAAAAGAAAACATGACTCTCATTCATTAATTTGAAGTTGCAAAAAATAAATGAATCCTTGTTTTGTAATTCTAGATGCGGATTTACATGGGGATGTGGAGGGTGCTGAGCTCAGTGGAGATGAAAGGAGTATTGCCAGTGATGTTCAAGATGGAAATGAAGCCATGCTGGATAATGATTCCATGGACTCAGAAAGAGGAGGTGCCCTCAATCTGGTTAGTATATTCATAAATATATATATGAGAATAATGAGTTGTTTATTTCACGTGAAAATTAATTCTTCAGGTTACTGATGTTTCACACCGGAACAGTAGCAGTGGTACAAGTGGGAGTGCATCATCACCGAGTTCTGGTGTTAGCAGTCAGTTAACTGGAAGTCATGCCGGTAACACGGGTAATTCACAAGCTGCATTGGCAGCTCAACTAGTCGGTCAACAACTGCTTATGCATGGATCTTTGGGTGCGCTCAGTTCACAAGAAATTCAAGCACTTGCATCAACATTACAACAGCAGCAACAGTCCCTTCAACAACACTTACAACAGATTGCAATGTTCCAAGCAAATCCAGCAGCAGCGGCAGCAGCCGGTCAACTTCCTGCGCAGGCGCAGTTTTTCCTCCAAAATCAGGTATGTTTGATCTTAAGACATCATACTCAGTGATTTCTCCCTCCAGAGATTTTCCGTTTTTGGATACTTTGAAAGATTAGGTTGTATAGAATAGGCAGGAAAGAAGAGGCCGAGTGTCGCGCGTCAAAGACTTTTTCCTATCTGATCTAAAGATTCGAGATTAGTTGAGAAAAAATCTTAGCTGACGACTCACTTTTATTGCTATTGAAATGTTTCCACTGAATACAACAACTCTTCTTTTCCCCTTCATCTTTCTTTACCGATGAGTGATTGTCGTCAACTAACATGGCAAAAAAATAACAATTATGTAAAGAATAGAAATAACAAAAACCCTATTACCGTAAGCCTTCATTGAGTATGGGTCCCTCAATTTCATTGCTTTGAAAAGCCACAGTCTATATCGGTGATCTGAAAGAGGAGAACCACCTTGCCATAACTATTCTTTGTTACCTCACACGTGGCAGCGATAAAAAGATGTGTATATATTTTTCGTTCTTATCCCTTTACTATTATATTACGTACCAGTTGCATAAAAGCGACACACGACCTTCTCAAGGCTTGGAAAATCAGAAACCCTTCGGTTTCGGCTTCGAGAAAGGGTTTTATACATACAACCTGTGTAACCCTCAGCACGCGAACTGAAAAGGTGTACACCAGTAATCCTTTCTATGGGGCGTCTTCCGGAACAGATACTCAAGTCTAAAATTTGATCTACCCTTTCGACATTTAGTAATATTTTTACCTGCACACGTGCCATCATTCCGACACGCGTATATGAATTTATTTAGTCTCATCATATCACTCCACTCTTATTCTATCGTAAATCATAATGTATAGATGAATCGTATATAAAGAACCTCTTGCAGGGGCTGTTACAGAGCGGTGGCTACACCCAGAGACCAAGTCATCCGCGCTCACAGTCCATGCAGGTATAATTAACCGAGATCGCTATAAATTCCACGATTAATACATATTTTCCTGTGATTCTTAATTATAATTAAAAAATAGATTAGGGAAATTAATTGCTGCTCCCGAATAATGTAATTGATGATGAAAATTTTTCAATTATCAGGTCCAACAAGCGGTGGCTCAAGCAGCTCAACAGCTCCAGGCATTACAAAAACAGCAGGCTTTACAGGGCGGCGGTGGTCTCGTGGGAAGAAACATGACTCAGCAGAGATCACCACCTCCATCCGGCACGCCACCGGCAGTAAAACCCCCGACGGCAAGACTTGAACCTTCACCGGAGGAAACAACAGATCTCGAAGAATTGGAGCAATTTGCAAAAACTTTTAAACAGAGACGTATTAAGCTCGGTTTTACACAGGGTGACGTTGGACTTGCAATGGGAAAATTATATGGCAACGACTTTTCGCAAACGACAATTTCAAGGTATATATCATGCAAAAGCTTTATACTAAATTAACACTTATATTTCTGTTGAGGGCATACTTCTTACAATAGAAATGAAATCTTTATCGCAGGTTCGAGGCGCTAAACCTATCATTCAAGAATATGTGTAAATTGAAGCCACTTTTACAAAAATGGTTGGAGGATGCTGACAATTCGCTCAACAATCCCAACTCTCTTTCAAATCCATTAACGACACCGGAAGCCATTGGCAGACGACGAAAGAAGCGCACATCAATAGAGACTAGTGTTCGAGTTGCACTCGAGAAAGCATTTGTTCAGAATCCAAAGCCAACTTCTGAAGAAATTACTATACTTGCTGATAGTTTGGCAATGGAAAAAGAAGTTGTCCGAGTGTGGTTCTGCAATAGGTTTGTATGCGCATTGATAATGATTATAAATCCTCAAAAATTTCGTTCACATCTTCAATGATACTAAGGAAATTTCGTTTTTTCAACAGGCGACAAAAAGAAAAGCGAATAAATCCACCGACGGCAGCAATGGGAAGTCCAACAATGGCATCACCAGCGCCCTCGGTATTCGCATCACTGGCCAGTTCAATGTCTGGTAGTCCCTTGGCACTAACAACACACTCTTCAGGAATGGGTCATTCTCATTCGCATCCAACACCTCTTGGTTCACCCTTGCCGTTGGCTCTAGTGGCATCAGCTGGTAGTAACTATCATAGCTTAAATAGCAAGTCTCATGAGTGACATCAGCCCGTGACCCAGCAGGGGGATGCCGTTCTTTACCATCATCATCGGTCGCAGTCACACCTGCAACATCAATTTCATAATCAACATCAACGACGCTTGTGCAATCTCCCCGAATTTTATCATTAGTCGGGATCCCACGATTCACTGATTTTGTGATGGTTTTTTGTCTCAAATTGACTTTACTTATTTTTTATTCTTAATTATTGACACTGAATCGAAAGCCGGAATGATTAGAGAGGCTGGAAAAGTGTGATTGCGATAAATGTGAACTCTGATCAAAAAGCAAAAGTATGTATACGTGTGGAAACTTTTATCCATTTTTTTGTTCACTCAAGAAATATAAATTTGATCATAGTTTGACAAATTTACGGTGATTGGTCTGCATGTATGGGGAGGCGTGGGTAGTTTGCACAGTCTTCTTTATTTTTGCCAACGAATTATTATCAATGTATATAATTAGAAGAAAGAAGTTGTAGTTAATTATTATTAAGGCGTTATTGGATTGAATCGAATAGAAAGGAATCCAAAGATTCTTATAAACATGAGAAAAAAATCATTTGTTTGGAGAAACAAGAATAAATATTTACGAATATTAAAATATGAGGAAACGAAACAGGAAAAGAAAATGAGAAACTGAAGATTTTTATATGTGTGCAATTGCGCATACATTGTTCATTAATCTCGTGGATTCAAGAATTTCATATATAATATTTCTATTTATGATTATTTATTTTTACAGCCAATCATTTCTAATTATCATTTTGTAGAAGGATACACTCAGTGAACGATTCCATTGCTGATTGTATCCTTCCTAAATAAGAATTTTAGTACCACCGATCTAATCCCGCGATCAATAAATCACGTATGAGATACTAAAGTATTATAGGATAACCTTTTTTGTAATTCTCATGTTGATAGGATAATTTAGTAAGAAAAAATGAAAAAGACGAAGAAAACTTAACAAACGTCTTGAAAATGACGTTATGTATAAAGAATAAATGTATATAATTATAGGAACTATATCATAAAGTATTAAGCATGTATCGACTGTTCAGTTCTACGGTATAAATATAGAAATTGCATATTCACAATATAAATATATAAATAAATGTATTGTAAATAGTTTGGTAATTCGATAGGAACAAATGGAAAATCAAACAAACTCAATTGGGGGCATTCGAAAATTCATCGATGAGAATTACGTGTTTTCATACCAATTTTATTGTTTTAACTTTTAAAAAATCAATTTCAATAGCAAAGCGAAATTTTTGGCAACAGAAAAATTGATTATTCCTGGACAAACCGCATTGGAATAATTTCAAATGGTTCAACAATTAACATGGAAATGGTTTCGATTGAATTCATGATAATTTTGTTAGCTTGAGTTTCATGCCATTTCAGATACGTGGACCAAGTATATTAAAGAAAAAGAAATGTTTCAAAATGTTCCCAACGAATTGCAGTTAGGTAATTTTGCGTCTGTACATTATTCCCAGATCAATGGAAACGAATTGAAAAGAGAAATCGATATGTCATTTTATATATGAGAGATATGGAGGATACATCATTTTCAATACTCCAAGGATTTGAGATGAAAGATGTAATATGACGACGGTATATAAAGTTACTTTTTTTTGTTTAGGTTTAATAAATAATATCCCCCTATACGTGTTTGTTACAACATAAATTACAAACATCTAGATGCAGTATGAAATCAATTTTTTGATTAATGATTTATTTTCACGGTAAATAATATTATTTCATTATATTTTCAATTTGCATTATGTTTAAATAAAATGCATACAGATATTTGAGTTATTTTCTTT
This sequence comes from Aleiodes sp. PSUC_FEM 10030003, assembly GCA_018902275.1. Classification (NCBI taxonomy): domain Eukaryota; kingdom Metazoa; phylum Arthropoda; class Insecta; order Hymenoptera; family Braconidae; genus Aleiodes; species Aleiodes sp. PSUC_FEM 10030003. Next base: position 12,371 of record JABSMS010002575.1, read on the forward strand.
TCTTTATTAGCTCTCTCTCTATTTATTCCTTCATTTCATAAAAAGTCTTGGTTAAATAATTGTGTATAATTTTATAAAGCTTCAATCCTTTTTTATTTTTCAAAATTATCAAAATTTGAAAATGTTTATTGCAGAAGATATTTAATTGAGTTGGAATGTGCCGTTATCACCGTCCTATCAACCTCCCGGTAAATAGAAGTAGTAGATATAGTTACTGAATAACCGAATGAAGAAATTATTACTGTAAGGCACGTACCAAATTCTAGTTGTCCAGATAAATTCATTCATCTTCACTATTAACAATGAATAATAATTAACGAAACATGATTGCTGTATTATTTAAAATAAAATAGAGAGTTGCGAAAATGAGAATCTGTATTCATGGGAATTATCGATGAGTGGATTACTAATGGATAAGCGAAGGTGGTATAATCCTTGCCGACGAATTTAAATTGCTAAGGTAAAAACATTAAAGATTTTGGACTGAATGAATACATACAAAAAAAACAATATGCTCGATTTTTATAATCGATAAATATGTTTAGTTATGTATTAACAGAAGGATGTCGTCTGATGAAAATAATGAGGAATTGGTAAAACAGCCTATATAATAAGTTAAGTAAAATGCACGGTATTAAAGTTCCTAAAGAGTCGTGACAAAATTAAAACAAAAATTCTATATTGGAATCTGTTCTAATATTTTGTACTTATGAAAAATGTAATAATGTATTGGTGAATTACATAATCTTATGGGGTATGGAAAGTTGGAAAAAAATTTTTGTAGGTCTAAATTGTCGAGGAAATTCTGTTAACATGATTTTTTTTCTTAATTACACGGCTATTATTTAGGAGTAACAAGCGTCGGCGATGTATAAATAAAATCATATCAGTCGTACATAGTTAATGTTAAAGTTTTAGGTATGCTATAATTAAAAATTATTTATCATATATCATCATATGACTAGTAAAAAAAATACTGTAATTATATAATAAATTGCGTCATAGATATGAATTTATGTATTGTTATTAATTTATTCTAAATGTACATATATTAATATTTCCAAAATGATTTCATAGTGTCATGAATTAATGGAACCTGCACTCAACGAGAATTCCATTTTGTCCAGCTCTAATTATTTACCAGGTATCGATAGGATAGGTTCCTTCAGACCGTTTAAGGGGAGCAACTCCTATGGTTATCCATTAGCTTCGAAAAGACTGTAATATCGACCGCACATAGCAAACCGGCATACTACCACATACCCACAAAATTTTCTATATGGTGTATTTGTTGAACACGATCTTCTGGGAGAATTCGATTGCGTATTTGTTGAATATTGGTACCTACGAAAGATAACTTACTCGTAATTACAGAGAATGATGCTTCCTGAACGGAGGTTGCATATGAATCGAAAAGACCTCATTTGTCGATACGACGTAATCTAATGATGGGCGGTGATAATGGCGTTCCATTTCCCTGTCACAACAAATGACGTAATTTATCATTCGTCATCGATTCATAGGAAAATTTACTTAGGCCCTTTATGTCGTTTAATTACGAAATATTTCGGTTGATAAGTGCACTTGATGACCGTAATAGACACAATGGAATTAGAAAAACACCGATTCTTCCCGCATGTAGAAAAGTTGGCCGATCAATACGTCAGTTATCTCCGGGAAGTATATTGGTACAAACGAACTTCCCTTCAGAAAGTATCATTCTCTGTTAATACGAGTGAGTTATCTCCCGTAGGTACCAATGATCAACAAGTACGCAAGCGAATTCTCCCGGAAGATCGTGTTCAACAAATAGACCATAACCCATTCACTCCATCGTTTACCATGAGAGCGCCATCGGATATAGAGATATCCTCTATGTGTCCCGATACTAAACTCTGTATCCCCGGAATTGAAGTCAGTACAAGTAGAGATAAGCCGAAAACTGAAATCAATCGTAGGAAATGATGAAATCAGTCGTAGGAAATGATGTAAACAACCAGTAGTAATCAATTTTGGCTGATAAAGTAATTAACCCAAAGAATAATGTCTAATAATGGAGAGGGAAATTTTCTGTAAAAAGTTTGTTAAATATATAAATTATGCTAAAGTGCTGACAGTGCGAAAATAGCTAATATTTTCTTGTTGCCTTAATGAAAAACCAATAGCTCTGTAACAGCAATCAATTTTTCCACATCAATAAACAATATGACTTTCAATATTCAATATATATCAAGCATTTGTACCGATTTCCCTCGATATACGATGAGTGATAAAGCCTTCCATGATGCAGAAATCATTATCCTATAACATTAGATGTAATCTCGGAATATATAGTTGTTGAGGAAAATTATGTAGTTGTACAATTGGAAGAATTAGCATGATAAGTAGTATAGTTAAATTCTTAATGAAAATATTTCTGAGACTGGACATTGTTAATCCCTTTTTGAATTTATACCATCTGCGCAATATTGTGCTGGTCCAGTTAGTCGAGTTGTGTTCACAAAGTGAAGCGCCTGTAGGATCAGTGGTAGCGGCTGACTACCAGCGCGCTCGATCTACTGGTTCGTGCGTTCTCTTCAGTTGGCGGTTAGACTCCGCGTGAATAACGTCACTCTTAGCCCCCTTGTGCTTTATTCGCGAATCTCCAATATGATTTGGCCACACACGTGCGTGAAAATTCCAAACTCGTGATAAAAATAAAACTTGGCATTTCTCTTCTTTCTGTCAAGTAGATGATACTCGTGATCAACAGGGAAAACTTTAATTCAAATTTAGTGTATAATATAATTCCGCTGATGCTAATGGATTTTTAAATAATTATCAGAGAGGTAATTTTGGTATTTAATAGGAATGTTTATTTATGTAGCCATTACAAAGGTATGCACGTCGAATACTTTTTCTTATCCTTAAGAGTAATTCATGCAGTTGAACGACAAATTCGCCGGAGGGAGGAACGATCGCGGCCGATGTACAGATGTGATAAAAATATACCGGAGGAAAATCTCGGCCTCTAGCCAAGTTGCTTAAAGTTCTATGAATATTGGGTCAGTTGATAAGATAATTGAGAGAAATTAAATTGTGTTTGAAAATTTCTGGTAAAATTCCATTAACAATTCGTAACTTTCTTTTATATTTTGCATGAATTGATGACAATATGAATTTTATGCAAGAAAAATTACAAACTTTAAATTCGATTTCCCTTGTAAACGAGTTCGATCTGTCAATCTTTGAAAAATGCGTGAGTTTGACGAGAGAGGTCTTTGTAGAGGCGTGAAAATCCCTGTTTCTGAAGCATGAAGCTACGTGAACATGCATATTCAGAACATATTAAAAAAACGCAATTTTTTCTTTTTCCATTGTACCGATAACTCATCTCCCTCGTGAAAGACTGCATTCAGTTCTCCTGCTACGTTTTTCAAACAAAAGTCCGTCTAAACGAATCCTTGTGTTTCAAACAAAAGATTGGCTTTAAAAAAAAGGGAAAAAATTAAAAAAATCGAGAAGAATAAACAAATAGGATGAACCTGGAATGAGATTGTCACGAATGGCTCTATGTCCATAAAGAAAGGAGAAAAAAATATGAGCAATAAATTTACTAAAAAACGACAAGGCATTTCATTCGGAAGTAGTCGGTGACTTGTTTCGTATTGATAAAAGAGATTGATACACTCTATTGTCATGAAATAACATTCAAACAAATTAATGTCCCGAGCAGAAGTAGTAAAATAAATCTTCAAGTACCCCAGCACCCTATCGATTTTCAAATTATCTCCCACAGTTTACTACTCTTCTACATCTCAGTAGAAGAGGCTATGCATTAAAAATATAGCGATGTATTCATATCGAAATTTTTTTACTTGCCCATAACACTTATTTTTTAAAATACATTATCTAGAGAGAAATAGGACAAACCTATTTTTCAATGCATTCATACATCCGCATAATATAAGTTTATTCACATGTATTGTTGCTTTGATATGTACAGGTAGAAATGACTACACACTCAAACATTTCAAAGACAGTCGGAAACGAGAGTATTGTGGTTGAATAACGTAAAAATATCAGTGAGTTTAGTATTTTCATTAAAAGTATGTTCATAAATAAGATTTTGCAAGTGATAGTGAATGAAAAACGTGAAAAGTATTTTCGTATTCAACGGTGTGATCGTAAATTGGTAAATCCACGTGATTCAACGGAGTGAGGGAGGTGAGTGGAGGTGAGGGGTAGTTGTTTTGGTTGAACTGACTATAATCTGACCGGGTTCAACGGGTAAATGAATGTGTTTGCCCCGGGCTTCCGTGATAGTGATAGTGAAATCGAGGGACGACAGGGGTGCTCGATTTAAACACATAAATGTACGTGAGGAGTTCACAATGGTGGCCTGGCTCCCGCAACAAATTCTACTGCTTCTCGTACTTGGTGAGTAGAAGTGACTCTTTCTATATTTAGATACCAACCGGGTTATAATACGAATTCACTGCAACTTTGTATACTGTCCCACATTTAATTATTATTATTTTTTT
>JABSMS010002586.1:0-16892 GCA_018902275.1 Aleiodes sp. PSUC_FEM 10030003
TATTTATATATATTTAAAAAAGATAAAGAACTGACTAATGTACAATACATAATGCAAAGTAATCTTATCATAAAGAGTAGGCTGTACATATTTTTGATTAATCGTACTGACGTATCACAAGTGCCAGATCCATTCTCCATTATTTTCAGTTTTTAATTAATGAATAAATTCGATGAAGTTCGATTACAACGGTGGATTAATTAAGAGAAATACGGATGAATAAAGAAATTTTAAATTCTCACGTATAAAATGACGTGGATAATTACGTGAGAATAATCTCGTATAGTTGTATTAAGTGGCAACACACAAGTGTGAAGAAGCCTTTTGTATATTGAAATCAAGTAAGAGAGTGAAAGCTCATTCGCTTTTTTTCCGTACGAAAATACAATGGAATGAAAAAATATTTCATCAATTGAAGAAGAAACAAAAAGGGAAACTTTGAATCATCAGTTTTTACTCCTCAGTGTGAAAGAAAATTGCGAATTGTGCAGATATGAAATTAAATTGATTTCGGAATCTGGGAGCTTTCGCATTATCGAACCACACATGCACACTATCATTGACGCCATATGACCTCGGCCAACCCCATTCGGAGTAAGTAGAACCCTCAACTCAATAACACAGAATAAAAATCGTCCCGTATCGCCGAAGAATTCTTCAACATCTTTCAATACATCATCGAATGAAATTAATTCTTTCATACTGGATTAAATCAATTGAAGTAGGTCACCAATATTTTTTTACCTTGACGTAAAGCTCCCTCGTTGTCATTGCGCCCAGCGCTTCGAGTAACCCAATATGTTGAACACAAAACAAAATACATATAGATTAACAAAAAAAAATCACGTTTCTCACGTACAGGCCATAAGTCAGGCCGGTTTTTCACCTCTCTCTCGTCGTTTGATACCTTTCTCACAAAATCCACAACACGCTACACAGGTAAAATTCGTTTAAACAACAACGACACTCTTACATTAATTAATATCATTGTTTTTCACATTCAATTAAACATTTTTAATGATAATTCAATGAATTATTTAAGCGTAATTTATGAATCTTTACAAAAAATAAATAATAAATTTTTTATGGAGCAATCGAAAATTTAATATCTGACCGCTAAGCCGTACGGTGGCACACAGCTGGCGGCTTCAACTCGTTCTTGCTATCGAAGGGACTTTAGATTGTGCGCTCCAATCCCCACCACAAGTACGCCTGTCACGTTGGCCAATGGCGGGTAGAGTTGCCATTATTTGAATCCTCACTGAAATTCATTATTCTTCAGGAGGAGAAGACATTTAAATAAATTTTTTATCCCAACTCTTCAAATTTTATTGTATAATTATGTTCTGGTATTTATTTTTATTGTATACTCCGCAGGGCATAATCGTACAATTGTATACATATATGTTTCATAGGTTTTTTAAATTAATTTTCTTCTCCAAATTCTTTTTCATTCATCAATATAATAAAGTGTATATTTCTTAATATAATTGTGGGGGAGCGAAATAGGAACTGTGATCGTCTGTATTTGTACGTTTTTTTATTTGTTAATTGCTTTCTCATCATTTATGATTCATCAGGAATTTAAAATATTTGCGAAACAATTAAAACGTACAAAGCAGACTGCTAAAAGGCACCGTGCCCCGCAATCCCACGAGCTTCCTGATTCGACAGTAGCAAAACGATTATTCTTACTGAAATTTTTCATTTTATTTATTAATTTAATTATCATGATTTTCATTCTAAACAAGCCCACAGTCAAACAACCTAATTAATACAATAATTTGCAACAATTCTAATGCATTATCTACGCGGGAATATCAGTTCAATTTACGTGCATTTTTTAAAAATTAAATTTACGTTATTTTGTATTTTATTATTGAATATATATATTCAATTATTGGCTTCTAACAATAGGCAACTCTTAAAATTAATTTATATATTCTCATTTATTTATTAAATTGTTATACATTATCGTTATACTCATTTTTTTAAACTCGAGACGCTGATTTCTACTCAAATTATTACATTACATTTTTTTAAAAATTCGTCTACTGATGAAAAAAATAAAACAAAAACTTACCGTAAATTTTCAAATAAAAATAAAGGAAAACCTGAAATTAATAAAGAAAATGAAAAAATAAAACAATATAAATGATAATTTTCTAACGCGTTTATTGTGTATAATATTGGCAAGGTGAATGGCTTACACTCTGTAAGATGTAATGAAAATGATAAAAACAATTGGTAGCGGCTTAGTGTTCTCCAGGAAGACATTGTTTATAAAAAAGGGAAAAAAAACACAAGAAGAGTAAAAGTTTGAGATGAAAGGATAGAGTGAATGTATTCTTGCGCATAAATAGAAACAAAGTTTGTGAAATTATGTACAACTTAACTGATTTGCGCAAAATAAAACGTTATTAAAATGTTCAAAATTTATGACGCAATTAAACATTATCAACATGAGGAAACAATGAAAAAAAAAAACAGAAAGATCTCAACTTTTTTGTTTTGTTGATTATTAATCTCTATTATTGTATGACTGATTGGTTAATGAATTAAAAAAAAAGAATAAAACAAACTATCTTGATACTTATAAAAAAAATATATATAATGAGAAAAAAAATGGCAAAGAAAAAAATTAGACGCAACATAACAAATTACTTAATAATGAAGCACCTTAGATATTAAAGTAAATCGTAAATTTGAGTACAATCGAACGTATTTTTTTTCGTTTATCTCTTCTTTTTTACAAATGTTTTCAAATTATTTGACAATTAATAATTCATGACATTTTTTAAAATTGTCTTCAGTTCGCATTTGTGACCGATTTTTCATCTTCTATTTCACTCTCTAAATTTTTCTCACGATCGGCCAGTAACATTGCACATTCCATATTTCCAAAGACAACGTATTTAATTCAATGCTTTTTAAAATCTTTTTTATTGAAAAGAAAAAAAATAATAATAATGTTTTCAACACTTTGATTTTTTTCTTCTAAAAATCAAATCATTCCTATGCGTCCCTGATTATGTATCTTTTTTCTGTGTAAATATCACGTAATCGCGTAAGTTTATTCGTACATATTATTATAATTTATGTACATACACATGTATTATGCTAACAACTATTCTCCAATCAATTGCAATTGGACTCATTAATAATTTTTTTTCATTTCTGCCCCAAAGTTTCTTTCTCTCTCTCTTTTACTTCTTTTTCCTTCTCTCTTTTCATTTAAGTTTTACAATTCTCAATTCCTCACATTCAGCTTTCCCAGTCATTCAATTAGTTTTAAACTGTCGCACTCGGTCATTTAATACAAAGAATGAAAAAAAAATTCAAGTGACTGTAAGTACATTGTATTGCATTGTTATTTTGGAATAAATCAGCACATTTTCACAGAACAAACGAGTTGATTAAAGTTTTGGCAGTGGTAATATAATTTAAATTGATTTTTACATTCAAGTCTTTAGTGATAAAATATTAATGGAGTTATTAATTGGTCCATGCAGTGATACAAATTTTTTGAATTATTTTTTCAGTAGAAAAAAAAAACATTGCTCGTTCATTCTGCAATCGGATGCTGCTCTTAAAATCTATGCCTGCTGGAAGTATGTAAAATCTGGCAATATTTTCTCTTTTGTAAATATAATAATAATAATTAGAGAAAAAAAAGAAAAACAAGAACAAAAAAATGCATAGATAATCTGATATTCAATGGTTTTTTTTATAATCCTATGTTTACGGCATTCGTTCAGTGATTTATTTTAGAGTAAATTTGGATACGCAAAAAGACTGATGTTTTTTTATTTATATTACGGAGGTAGCTATGGCGATATATAATATATTCTCATTACTTTTCATTTTTTTTCTTCTCTACTCTTTCACTTACTGTGTTTTTTCATTTATTTCTCATTGGTAGGTATGAATGAAAAATAATAATTCATTATAAATTAATGGGAACAATCAAAACGGAGAATTAATGACAAAGAAAAATCTATCAGTATTTATAATATATCACGGCCTGTCTGCTTGAGTTTTCCTGAGTTTGTTTATTTATTATTTCTTTTATTTTTTTCTTCATTTACACTCACGATCAATGCATTAATCCATTGATCACAAATGATTTTGAATAAGTACCTGAGGATGCCGGTTGAAATGAAACATATTTATCAATCAATTGTGAAAAATAATTAAACTCAATAAATGAACATTTATTTTATTGTCAAAGTTTAATTAATCTGATGTTATTATGAAATTAATTGCATCAGTTTAATTATTTATCACTGTAATTGATCAAAGAAAAATGTTATATTATCATCCTGCATGTTAAATTATTTATTTAAACTATTGCAATACTGTCATTGGTTGTCTGTAATTATTTTTAATTGAAAGAAGAAAACAAAATTAATAAGTGACTATTGCGGACTATAACGGATTTGATAAGATAAAGATTGATTGTTCAATTACTTCCTCTCATTTATCATTCTATCTATTTTTAAACGGCTTTTGTGACAAAGTCCATTTCTGTATTTAATTACTATTACAATTATTTGTCACTTTAGTAAAAAATATGAATATATTCTTGTTTTCTGTAAAAATCTGTGTATACATATACCTATACATATATATTTTCTTTCTCATTTATTTCTTTCTATAGTTAATGGAAAAAAAAAATAAAAAAAAATCTATTCACTGTTCTTGCAAATTAAAGAAAAAAAAATTGGGACTTGACTCGAATCTTTGTCACGTTCAGAAACAACATAGGACCTCCTTCTTTCATTACTTTATTTTATTGATTAAATTCTGTTGCTTCGTTTATATTTTAATTAGTAAATAAGAAATAGTTCGGAAATAATTAAAGAAATTATTTGAAATTTTTCACCAAGTCTCTTCTCGCATTCATTTACTGGGTATTAGTTTTTACCAATGTGTTATGAATAATTATTATTGATTTTAAAATTTAGTTTTGGAAATTCGTGATTCATCTCATTTCTATGGCACAAAACGATTGTTTTATTTCTAAACCAAAATTTATGTCAGTTAAATTTTTAAGCACGTGTCGGATGCGAAATTCTATGCGATAAAACTATATCCTCATTTTCCTTCTTTTTTTAGTGAAAAAATTTGTACTTTGGAAATTTTCAAATTTCTTTAAACTTCCGTTAATTTTTTTTATTATTCATTTTCATTCAATATAAAATAGATAATAGAGAGCTTCAAGGCAAGAATTGGTATCTTTGTACCGATTAGACCTGGATCATTCGATAATTATTGGATGTCAAATTTGTTCATTCAATTCATCTTCTAAATAAGTACCCTAGCCCGCTGTGTGGAATGAGAATTAATCTCTTAATCGAACCCACTAACATTGAATTTGTTTTTGTACTAGATTTTCTTTCAAAAATTTCACAATTTTCATTCAATAATTTTTCATTACTATTCACTAATTAGTCTGATGTTAAACTACAATCGTATACGTATCAACACCGAATTTATTAATTTTTCAATTTCGTATACTTTTGTATTGATAATTCATCGAAATTCAAATTTTAATTTTTTTTAAATAATAAAAAACAACTTTTCCTCCACAGCCAGGGCTGATAAATTTTTTAATAATGAATGTTCACTCGCATAACATTTTTTCTTTCCATTTTGAAGAGTAAAACATCGCCGCGCGTTTCATCCCTGTCAGTTATTGATGCTATGCTCTTAAATTCTACAAAATTAGTATACCTCAGGAGTATCGTATACAACTTAAGCCTATTTCCTTTAGACTATGTTTATTTCTTTCTTATTTATTTCTACATCTTCATGATGTATGTTTAGTTGTTCTTTATTAAGTCACGCAACACAAACGCATTTTTTCATGTGTATCGCTCTAAAATTTATACTTGTAGAGAGTAATTGTTTTTTTCCTTGTTTTGCTTATTTCAATTTTTCATTTTTTTCCATGTGTTCGCATAAAAATTATTTCAAACTCTAATACTCACAGAGTGAGTAAGAAAATAATATAGTATTTATGGCAAGAGTATTCACGTTCGCCTAAAAATTAACGCAATGGACTTTATTTTTTTTATTAAAAAAGAAATTTATCGTTCATTTCAAGATAAATAGGGTGATTAGTAAAAAAAACTTTAATTACAAATATTTGAGCCATGTAAAAAAGCAAGAAATTAACAAAAATTATGATTAATGACGAGTTTAATTCTGCGATATGAGCAATGAAAAATCTCAAGTTTACTCTTGATTTTTGAAATTAAAAAAAAAATATGAATGAATTGTTTCCGCGAGATTAAATGATTCTTTCTTCAAGGTAGCACGCACAAGTGCAGTCATATACAAAATGAAATTATGAAAAGAAAAAATACACGCCTCAAATACGTATGTGCTGTGGTACACCAACATTCACTACAAATATAGGAAAAGATGGGGTAAAATGGACAGATTGAATTCCACTTGAAACTTTGATGTTATATATAATGAGAATCGATTGAAATAAGTGAGAGTTTTGTGATTAGATCTTTCTAATAATTCCATTGTAAAGTTGCGAAAATTTCCGATGGAAAACATGTGTCAGAATTAATTTCGAAAAATTTTCAATTCAAGTTCTAATTGTCGCAATACAAAAAATCAGAAACAAGCTCAAAACTGAGTTCATCTTCTATCGATATGATTGTTTTTTAATTAATTTTTCATGATTTTGGAGGTAGGCATAGAAGAAAAAGTAGTTTTCATAAAAATAGTTATAACTTTCTCAAAAATCATGAATCCAATGAACTAAAAACCACATAAATCAATGGGGAATGAACTCAATTCCAAATTGATTGTTGATTTTTCAATGGAATTAGTAAAAAAATCTTATATTTAACCATTTTATTGGAATCTCCACTTCACCTCACTTTCCTCTATATATTTTTTATATATATACTTCTATTCCCTTCTTATCTCTCTTCGTATCAACATTCGTATATAATAAACGTATTAATTAACGCAATGGCTCAAAAGGCGAAAAAAAGAATTGAAAATTGATTCAATAATAAAAACTACATATAACTTGCCTCAGTAACGTTTTTTTTTCTCCTCATCTCTCTTTCTCTCTCTCATTTTTTTTCATTCATAAAAACCTCGATAATTTTTCCATTTTAGTCACGAGGTTCAGAAGAAAAGGACGGTCTCAAACCCGTTTATTTCTTTACCCATTCAATAAACGTTAAATTCTTCCACTCTCTCTCTACGATCAACATTGCATCATCACTATTTTCTTCTTTAAACAAAAAAAAACAGTTTCTCATTATCTTCTATAGTTTCCTATTGTTCTATTATGTGCACTGAGGTAGACGGATGGAATAGTTTCAAAGGACATTTTTAACTATGGTGATAAATTCATTGTCTTACGGGATATTGTAATTGATTTGTAAGAAATTAAAAAAAAACAAAAAAAAATTATTAAGTGCCTCATATCAGAGATCATTCTTCCTTAAATTCATTTAAAAAATCTATTGTTTTCTTCAAAAAACTTGGAAAAAATATAGCTATATATGAGGTAGTGGATGGATTCGGTTATACACCCATTTCTTTATCTTGCAATTACTTATATATCCAGAGCATTGGAAAGATGCGTAATCATGGTTGAGGCTCCATTAAAATCTTCGAGTAGTAAAAAAAAAAATCAAAGCAATAAAAACATAAAATTTACTCAGCTGGAACAGCTTCAGGCTCTTCATTTTCGCTGAAGTCATCTTCCTCGCCGTTTGATGATTCTGCCTCATCCTCTTGCTTATCATTATTACCAATATTCTTATCCTGATGATCATGATGACGATCTTCATGAACTACACCAGGTCCTCGGCCCTCGTCACGTCCAATCATTGGATAATCCTCAATTCCACGACTCCCAAATTTATCATGCGCACTTAATTGCGCCATTTTAGCTGCTTGTGCAGCAACAGCAGCTGCCTGTTCAGGACTTAGGCCCATTGTAAGTGATGAACTTTCAGCAATCATTTGTAAATAAGTATCGAGCAATGCTGAGCCAACAATTGCACTATTATGATGTCCAGGATGTACTAAATGTCCACTTGCGTGTAATGGCGCTGTATTTGGCTCACGGCTGTGTCCATGTACCATTGATTCCATTGATTTTGCTGCAATTGCTGTTGCTGCTTTGTTGTGGGAAATTTTAGTTATAACAGTATTATTGTTTGGTGTTGGCGAGCCATACCTAAGGCTCAATGGTAATGTCAAATCCTCAGGATCATCGCCACCACAAACTGAACTTCCTGCCTCTGATGGTGCACCACGTGGCAATTCTAATCTCATATCATTTCTTCGTGGACCAGTTGGACTCGCACGTGCACGTAATTCAGCTGGACTAACTTTTACACCAGCTTTCGCCAATAATCGAGATGCTAAATCAGGATCAAATGGACTTGGCATTGGTAAAACCGGAAGATCCTTCGTACTAATACCACGATGCTGGCGTGACATGTGCGAATGAAGGGAATTTCTTGATTTAGCAACTGTACCACAAAGAACACATCTGTAGCCGGGGCATATTGTGTGCTTGTCCTCAAGATGCGTTCGTAATGTGTGGGCTGAACGATAGATTTTTCCACACTTTGGACACGGCCGTGGATCAGTTGCTCGTACGCGCATCATGTCCAAGCCTCGTCTTGCTACTGGAAAATATAATTATACTCTCATTTATTTTTGGAATACTGAAAAAAAAATGTTATGAATGTTTTAATTATTTTTCTGATGCATTGTTAGGATATTTGGTTTAAGGCTGTATTGAAAAACAATTATTTAAACTTCACTCGGAATCTTTTATTATACAAAGCTGGGTGTTTTCATTTCACTTAAATAATAAATCCTCGTTTCATTCGTCATTCATCTTGCAATTACTTCCAACATAGACTCTCGTCATCTTTTCTTTCTCTTTGTTAATCTATAAATAATAAATCTAACTTTATATTTTGTATTTTTTGCTTCTCTCCTAAAATATAGTATGAAGCTACTTCGACACTCGATTTATTTATTCTCAATGGAAAAAATAATTGATACGAGTATTTTTAAATGAATAAATTACGTTGACTTTGTATTGTCAAAATAAATGAATTTGCTATTTCATTCTATGATTAACCGGACTAGTTTAGTACCATGATGAATAAATCGAGTGTCGAAAGACGTGTACAACTCTCTTTGCACCTTCATTTTGACTGCTTTCCCGTATTAAAACGGGCGACGTATGTATAAAAATAAGCCTGAGCGCTATTGCTACTACTATACATTCTTTCGTTGAAATAATTGAACTGAAAATTTTTCTTTAAAGATGCATGAAAAGTAAATATTAATGTTTTTATTACAATATTAACGCTCATTCGTTACTCAATTATTTTTAAATCTATGTATCATAAACTTAAGGCTGACTTATTCAGCTAGGAGGAACATTGTGTATTATCCTTATCGTCTTTTCTTTGTTATTATTCTCTCATCATTCTTTTTCTAATGGCTTCATTATACCTATATACCTATCACGTAATTGAAAAATGCAATCTAATACATTGGGTATAAGAATCGACTGCACACAATTGTTCTCAAAAAATCCATAAGACTGAATTTCATTCAAAATAAATACTGATGACGTAATTATTATTCTTCATCTATGTACAGTGACGCGGCAACATTTTCGTTCATTAATTCTAATATAATAAATCTGTACATGTGCGTCTCTCACCGAAACTTTTGCTTATCGACACGATTTTATCAAATTATTTATCTCTAACGTCTCAAATAAAAAATCAAAGTAATTGTAAAGAAGAAAAAAAGAACCAATCAAACGTAAGCCCATCTGAGCGCCTTAATATCTTTCCATTTAGGACCATGCTTGGCTCTCATATGATTTCTAACACTGTTTGGATGTGTAAAACGTTTACGACACGATAATATGGGACAAATGGGTGAATCCCTTGGATAATGACGATCAAGGTGTTCCCTCATAGTTCCAATACTAAGAATAACACGATTACATATTGGACATGTATAACCATATCTACGTCCGTAAACTTCTGGTGTTAGTGCTTCAGTATCATCATTATCGGAATCAACTTTGGCATCATCAGATGGCGTTGTAACTCCTTCATAATCAGCCGCATCATGATCCATGCAGTCGTACTCCTCTTTCACAATTGTCCCTCTCAGCATCTGGTCTTGTTGTTGGTGGTGGTGGTAAGCCGCACCCTCTCCATCTTTATGACCGTCATCTGCAACCACCACCACATGAAAACGTGTTACCACTGCTTCTTGGCCACGCACTCATTTATAATCCGTAATAATTTTCCCTCCGTCACTTTTACAATAACGCAATATTACAATTCTAATTTTTCATGATTACTATTGTTATTATTATTATCATTATTATTTTTATTATTTCCCAATATAATTTGATTCATCTCTGTTTCAATAAAATGCATTTAATTTTTTCATCAACGTTTCTAAATTTCAGATAAAAATAAAAATTTTCCGTACGATTATTATTTATTGTTCTTTTTTAAATATTATGTTCAAGTGATGGACATCACAAAGGCATTAGACTACTGTTGCTGATTATTTGGATTATTCATATTTGGCCTCTGATGAATTCCATGCGCCTGTAATTGATGATTAATCAGATAATGTTTTGTTTTGCAACGTTTTCCACATACGCTACACTGTGGCCATGTCTCTGGTGGTGGCCAATCAGAGTGTACATTTTTAACATGCTGTCGTAGATTACTTGGTGATGAATAACTTCTACCACAGTAACGGCACAGTGGTCTAGTATCATCATGGCGTAGTGCGGTATACAGCCTAGCGAAATTCTCCACTGCCTGTGTTGTATTCTCGACAGCCAGTGTTCCAGATAATGTGACATCCTCCCGTTTAGCCATCACCGATCCTACAACCAGGACGTGCCCGTCAGTTCATTCAATCTAATTTTCTGACTTTTTTTTTCTTTCAATTTTTTTTTCTTTAATGTATCATTCACTCATCTACTATTTCCTTTTTTCTCTTCTTTTTATCTAAACAAACTCATTCACACAGACATTCATTAACAAACACACACTACTCTCGTACTCTCAGGGCATGCCCGGTTGTAGGATGGTTTTTTTTGTTCTTTATTAAATTCTACTCTGTGATATCCACTGTGCCATTCCCAATTTGTTTTCGCTCAGTTGCATCGGTGTTCTCAGCTCTTTTTATTTTTAATTTCATCTTAAGTGTTCTCTCGAGTGGCGCCTGATTGACAACGCTGAGGAAGTTTATGAGGGCGAAGATATATATACTAAAATTTGGTGGGAGAAGCCTACTGGGCAAACTACGTAAGAAGCCTTGTGTATTGATCGACACCCGTGTACGCCTTTGTGTCACTATCTTTTCTACGAATCTCCCGAAGGAAGAAAAAGCTCAAAAAGTTTAACGTTTTGTCCTTGAATGGTTTATAACTGTATTCTTTTTGTGTATTACAATTTCAGTTGGAGTAATTAACAAAAAACTTTTCCATCTTGGAGGAATGTTGATTCAGATGGAGAAGGAAGCTATGCAGGAAGGATGCGAGGCTCGGGGGAACTGGGGTAAAATAGACATTCCAATGAAACCCTTCGAGACAGAATTTTTTCAATGATGAAAAACATGGCTTAATGTTTTGACCAAAACTGGTAATTTTTGTAGAAAAAAATCAAAAATAAATGTTAACATATTTTTTATCGGAAATTTCTTCAGTTCTCAGAATAGAATCCTTGAAAAAATTCTTTCTCACTACTTTCAGGTGATTTCCATTAATCAGAATATTCAAATTCCAATTCCTAAAGTCCATTTTACCCCACCTACCCCTATTGTGTTTGAAGATTCTCGGGAGATTACGATTCTCGTGGGGTGATGATTGCGCTCAGAGTCCATTAGTACATCCGAGGAGCCAGTTGCCTTGCATAGACACTCAGGCACTGGAGTACTTTAACCCCCTCTCACTCTACTCTTTTCTCTCACGAAAATGAAGAGGCTACCGAGCTGGATCTGATTGGCTGAGGAGAATTAGAGAATCGATCCAAGGAAAAGTTACCCAGCCCCCTTCTCTAAATGCAGTTACCATCTGTGCCTGACCCGTCTGCTTTTTTATATATATGTATACATATATATAGTCTCGTAGAAATTCAAGATGATACAATTAAACTTTTTGATTACTTTATTTTAATGAAGGAAATAGAGAAAGAAAAGAATTAAATGCTCATGCAAGTGCAAGGAAATTGCAGACACAGATTTATGATTTACAACGGTGGTTTAGAGTAGGAAGGAGGAATGAAGTTTTGAGTGACTGTGATGTTTCATGATAATATCGATGTAGCGCCACGCCCGATGATGACCAGTTGGTGTAATTTTGTGTGAGCGAACCAGAACGGGGAGGGTATGAAGAGAAAAAAGGGGAAAAGTTAGAAGTAGAAAAGGTAGATTTAGGGATCACTGTTCGAAAGGATGAGAATGGGAGGACTGCGGAGGATCTGTACGAGAGGATGGTGGGAGGACATCGGCCAAAGTAACTGTGGGCTCGAAGAGAATGGTTGAAAGGAGGTGGCAAAAAGGGAGAATGTAAGAGGGAAGGGCCAGATCAATGCGAACATGTCCGCGAAATTGCTAGAGGACCGATCGATTGCCTTGAAAGACCCTCTGGGAGTATTCTTCGTTGTTTTTTTCTTCTTATGTATTCATGAAAAGTAAGGTGAGACGGAGTGAAGCGGAAGACCATTGAAAATCATGAGAAAATTTAAATGTTTGATAATATGCCTAAGTGGAATTCTATCCGATCAGTTTGAGCTCAATATTGCATTTATTTTCATTCTTATCGTCAGAATGATATTACGAATATCGGTAGGGAAAAATGAGGGAGGATGAAATGTAGAATGCAGAAAAACCATTACGAATTATCTCCTGTGTCTGGTCACGTCTTTAATATAGGTATCCATCGCCCCATGGGGATTTGGAACTAGGGACAAACCGTAGAAGCTTAATCAATCTTTTCGTGAGAGCTGGATTTTCCATGCTGCATCCGTTAAATTTGGTCACGGCTGTCAGAAATCCCCAAGTGTATCCCCTCTCCAGAATATGAATAATGGCAGCAAACGAAGTTCCACAAGAAGAAGAAAATAAGTTTTTCCTCGTTCTCAAGTGTTATTCGCACAAGTTTTCAACTGTATGAAAAAATTCTTGAGTAAGAAAGAATCTCCTGCATACTAACGGGGATGAAAATGAAAGTTTAAAAATTATGGGGTAAAAAAAATGTGTGCTGAAGGGGTGGTAACTAGATCGATTGGTGGATCGTAAAGGTATAACCCAAGTCCCGCCTTATCACGATCCTATCCCAGAATGATAGATGGTTCCTAATCTAACACACCCTCGGCGTGATCCAGAGTCACGTTTTTCTCATTCAACGTAGAAGGAGAGAAAAAAAAGAGTAATAGAAGAATAGAAGAAAGGTTCACTTAACTTTAAACGTATACTGTCCGGAAATTGTGAAAAAAAAATAAATCCCAGGTTTCAAAAATGAAGAAAGAGAGAAAAAAAACGAAAGGTCGTGTAATTGTGTGGGTCAGATAAGTGCTCGAGCTTGAAGGATAGAGTGAAAGCGTCCATGTGTGTGAGAGAGAGCGAGAGAGGGTGGATTTGAAGGGGGAAAAATGGGCGTCTGTGCTTCCATTACCGTCGGACGGAATCGAGTTTGGGGTGAGTTGCACGGATAGATGGAGGAGATTCGTGGAAACACAGTGAAATTGGATAAGCCGCTAGGGTTTGTTTTGCCCAGGGTCCCTCCAATACAAGACGGAGAAGAAAAAAAACCTAATACAACGGAGAAACGCAAAAGTTCGTTTTTTTTTGTTTGGGGGTTAATGCTCACAGAGTATCGATTGCCCCTTTCGCAACTTCTAGTTATAAAAGTGTTGGAATAAAAATGGAAGAGTTTTAATATATTATTTTTCGTAGAAAAAAAAATAAAGTTTTATGTTGAAGACCAATTACAGCGATTTTATCGCCATCGCAATTGCCCCTGGCAATTCAAAAACTTTCCACTAATTCAGTATTTTAAAATAATAATAACATATCCTAGTAGTACGAAGTACGTTTCCCGGAATTATTGTTTATTAAAAATTATTGGAATTGCATTTTATGATAAAATTAAACCAGTCTGAGTTATACTCGTTGGACATATTTACATGAAAAAAAGTTCATGTCTTTTACTCGGTAAAATAAATATTCTTTCTCTCTGTCCTTTTCGTCCTTTGACATTTTTTTTCTTTTTAAGAAATTTTAAATCAATTCTTATCGTCGCTCCACCCTTCTAAACTTCCATACTCATGCTGCTGTGCCAAATTCATCTGCGCACTCGTAGACTGTCTCTGATCATTTTGCGCCTGCGTATTACCAGGTTGTACCTGATAAACCGGATATTTTTTACGCTTTCGTATACCATGCATTGACAATAAGTGTATTTGAAGATACTGTTTCGTTTTGAATTGCTTATTACACAAATGACACGATATATACTGTGTCTGTACCGTATGTACATTCACGATGTGTTGCTTCAAATTTGAATTATTTGAATATATTTTTCCACATTCAGGACACTTTGGTTTGCCAGTTAATGTTAAATCAGCATTCTGATGATGCTGAAATGGATCACAAGACTGCAAATATTTAGCACTCGATGTCACTTGTAAACTTTGTAGATTATTTTGTAATTTTTGATGCATCACCGATAATTGCTCGCTATTGAGGCTCATTGGATTAATGGTGTTCAATAACTGCTGCTGGACTGTTGCTGATGACTGGCTGGTGGTAGAACGTTGCTTATCAGGACGTTGACGTTGTTGAATTGTGACGTCATCGTTGGAGGTCTTGGTGTTGTTACATCCACGGTCAACTGTTTCATTTCTTGATGACGAGCCACCGGGATACCAGCCACTACTCGTACCACCACCAGAATCATCAGAGGGCTGCCACCGCCCTGGAACCACCAGCCAATTTCAGTTCCCCTTGGTCACCTCTGAATCTCATTCCTTAAATTCTAGCCCTCACTCTTTTATTTTTTATTTTCTCGCTAATTTTTACTCTGATACTTTGAATTTCTCATTCCTGTTTTTTTATATAGATTTCATTCATAGAAACGTGTTTTTGCATAAATTAATTGAACTTTTTTTTAATAGAAAATCTTCGATGATGACTGAGCCAATTCCACAATTCCCTTTTGGATTTTTTTTTTCTTCTTCATCACTCACTTTATACTTTTTGTCCCTTTCTAGTCTGATTTCGCAGGCCGTTGTGTATTTCATCGCTTTCAAATGTTAAAATTAATGAATAATCCAAACGCAATATTACTCACCATTTTATTAATTTTGTAATATTGTTTCATTAATTTGGTTTTTTTGATTTTTTTAAACTTGATTTTTCTTTTTTTATAGTGATGGGATTATTGTTAATAATAACATCCGTAAGAGGATGGGTGTGAAAGGAGAGTGGATATTATGATTTATGAGAGGTACGAGAGTTCCATGCATTCAGCGCAAACAACGAGAGAATCAGAGTCGTAGGAACGACAGGAAGATTACTAGTTTGGGACTACGACCGTTAAATGAAATTTTACGAATTTTAATATTCTTTGGATATGTTTGATTTTTGAGAAAAAAAACGGAGTTCAGTTTTTATCCAAAATGACTTACCGTAATTTGGATCCTGATTGGCTGCGTGTATTCCGGAAGGGCCTGGCATCAATCCTGCGGGGATTAATGATGAATTTATAAAACAATTCAAGGGTGAGGAGCCTTTGAAAATACGGGAAATTAGCAATTACTCACCCTGCAGTCCTAAAAGTGCCGCTGGGAAAGAATTACGGTGGTGTTCCATTGAGTCATTGAGTAAGTCACTCGGTTCAGTCTTTACCGAATTTAAAATACTATCGTTGTTTGACATCTCCTCATCGTTGTCTGATATTGAATTTGAGTCGTCGCCAGTTGACTGCGCCTATTAGGAAGCAAAGAAAAGATATCATTATCACAATACTATCTCGGAATTTATCAAATTCATTAACTGCAATGTCAATCTACCTGAATGTTGTTGGTTGGGGTATGTATCGTAGGTCCACCTTCCAATGCCTGACCAAGTAGTGATTCTTGGAGATCACCCTTTGGCTCATGATTATTACCAACTGGAGGTGAATAACTTCTCGGCCGTTTCTCAGGCGGTGGACTTAGACCACTGTCATTCGGATCCCTAGTACTGTCGTGCCATGGATTTCGTGGTGTTGCCTACACGAAAAATAACATGAGAAACAATATTAGGGGAAGGTGGGTAAAATGGACACAAGGGGTAAAATGGACACACGCTAATTTTGATGTTATATATCGTGAAAATCGCAAGAAATCGAGGGAAATATCCAAGATAGGTTCATTTCGATTGTTCCATTGGAAAGCTGAGGAAATTTCAGATGAAAAATGTATAAGAATTAATTTTTTTGATATTTTCGAAAATTCGAGTTTTCTGGTCAAGATTCGAAGAGGTCCCCCTTTCCAAAATCTAAAAAAATCACTTTTTTGGGAATATCTCATGTTCTATCGGTCGTAGCGTAAAAACTCAAAAACCAGCTGAAAGGTGAGCTCATTTTCCATCGATTTACGTAGTTCAAATTTTTTTTTATCGATTTTTCAAGTCGATATAGAGCGAAAACTGATTTTCAGAAAATGAGCTATAAAAAATTGAAATATCGATTTAAAAAAATTTGAACTACGTAAATCGATGGGAAATGAGCTCACCTTTCAGCTGGTTTTTGAGTTTTTGCGCTACGGCCAATAGAACCGGAGATATTCCCA
>JABSMS010002597.1:0-16892 GCA_018902275.1 Aleiodes sp. PSUC_FEM 10030003
ATTTCATAATTATTAGGAGAATCCTTTTTTTCAATAAATAAATGTTTTCTTTATAAATGAAAAGATCTTCCTAACAATTATGAAATTTTCATCAAAAATCGTGTTTAGAATTACTCTGTATACTCAAAAAATTTCAGAATTCTTTCACCATTTTCTACGAAGATATTATCAATTTTTACTGATTTTTTTATCATAGTATAAAAATAATTCATTGAAATCTCTCGATTTTTCCAAATTGCGTTTTACCATTTTTTCAAAGTCGCTTAACATCTTTGAAAGCCGCGAAAATTAATAAATGCGGAACAATTTTCGCACAAGTGATTGTTTTGGAAATTTTTTCGTAATTACCCTTTTGTAGCTCTGATATTTCTCTACAAAAAGGGTCTAAACAAAAATTTCGTATCTGACAAATTCCGGAATATTTCCTGGAAATTCAAACAATCGCTATTCCCTAACCGAATTACCTGGAAAAGAGGCGGAAAAGGCGTTGATAAATAAATTTACCTAGTAGCTTCTTGAAGCAACAGGTGTGGTGGTACCCAAAATTTGACCCTCAGTGCAAATCTCAGGGGTGCAACACCCCCGCCAGTTTGTCTCTCAATTGGATTCCTCAAATTCAGCCACAATTCTTCGCCCTTAGCATTTTGATACTTGAGTCCAAAATAATCGCACTCCTTGCTTATCCCAAGGCAATTGCATGCCTGTAACAATGAAATAGTCCAATATAAAATTATGAGGGGAAAATTATCATAAATAATTTACACAACTTGATGATTCAACCGCAAACTTTTACCGCTTAATAATTTAATGTACATTAATATACATGAAGTTTGGAAAACTGTTTTCGCGGGGTAGAGAATAGAAAATCAACCCGCTGGGCTATAAACTAAAATAAACCTGGCTTGAGTTTGAGGTGGAGAATGGAAAAGTTTTTTGGATAATGTGAAACTTTAAGGATTCTCTTTCGCGTGCCTCTCAGTGGGAGAGAGTTACCCCTCTAGCGGAGGAAAGCGCAAAGTCAAGTGCCAACTTTTCGGTCTCCGGTGTTGAATTTTTCCCGATTCTTTTTTTTATCTCACGAGGAAAAAAAACTTTTGAAAGTTTTTGTGCCCGAGTCCTTCCTCTTCCTCAAGGCACTCCATCACGAAAAGTGGAAAATCGTGGTGACTGGAAAACTCTTATCTGATAACAAATGATTCTCCAATTTTCTTCCCTAAGATTGTTCTTTTTTTTTCTTTTACTCTGGGAGGAGTTTCGTGGATTTTTATTTGCTCGGATGCACTTAAATCCTCCGGATGTGTAATTGATTTGACTCTGTGTGTGTGTATGTTAAAGGGGGAGGAGAGGGTAATTCATTTTCACAGAGAAAGGTAATCGGTGGAGGGATCTGCGGAAGATTAAAGGGATGTAACGAAAGTTTTAATGGGGGATAATAAAAGTTACGATGTTTTTTAATAGTTACGTGTTTGTGGAAGAATAATGGATAGTTTTTTCGCTTTAAGGGCGAAGAGAAAATTAGTAAGTTTATGGGGATGAAAAGAAGTTTTATATTATTGTAATAAAGTTATTTGCTTTATAGTCAATTGTATGGAGAGGAAGGTTAATTGAAGTGAGATAATTGAAACGGTTTGAGTTTATGAGTTGTTTTTAAGGATATTGAACGACTTTTGGAAAATTCATAAAACCCAATTTTTTTTAACATTAATTAATTTTAACCTTAGGTTACCGGCTATTTTGCAATGATTTTGTTATTTAAATATTTCAGTGTTAAAACCAAATTTTCCGTTTGGAGCCACGAGAAAATATTCTGAGAATCTTAAAAAAAATTGAATAGCTTACTTTGAATGAAAAATTCATTAAAAAATCGAAAATTGCTTTTTTCGGGCATTGAAATATTTTTTAAAATTTTTTTGACGTCATTTAATTAACAATTTTGAATAATGATGGATAGCTTCCTAAATGCCCTAAAAATTTTACTCGATTTTGTTCTCATATTATAAGAATAATGCATTCGGTTTCATCAATTTTTCACGATTTTTCCAGAGTCACTCAACCTCAAAAAGCATGGAAAATGGGAAAACATTAGTGAGATTCTTCCTTTGAGGAAAATGAAAGCTGCGAAGAAGATAATAACAAAAAATTCCATTCCTTACAGATTCCGAGAAATTTTCGACGAAGAATTATCACAAAGTTGAGACTTGTTTCATCATTCCTGAATTTCATGAATTAATCATCAATTCAAAAATTCGTCTCTCCGATCAATAAATAGGAGAGGGAATATTTCATAGTTATTCTTCTAGATTCTTCACTAGAACAACAAAATTTCAATGAACTGCGCAAAACTTTGAAAACAATCACATAAAAGAGGAACAAAATGAATGCAAAGTGAAAAATACAACGAAGACTTCCTGAATAGAATAGTAAACAAGAGTCAGTGAAGAAAAAAAAGAAGCAAACTGTCGAAAGAAAACGTGAAAATTATCGAACTCCAGAACTGGACGAAAATAAATACACTTATCTGGTTCACGTTGTACGAATTAATGCGCTTGCAAATTACAGTATTTTATTTGTCCAGGTTTGAACCAGTCTCTCCTTCTCTATTGCGCTCACTCGTGAAAAACCGGCTCGCCGGCACGTAAACAAGTTAGCTCGTTTATTTAAAAGGAAAAAAAACATTTAGTAATGAAAAAAGGTGGCAGATATCATCATCTCTTCGGAATGTTTTGAAGAGATTAGCATAAAAAATTTGATTTTACTGGAAAAGAAATTAGTTTAAAAATTTATTTTTCTTGTTTTCGTGGGGAAAGTATTTTTGAGTAATTTTTATGGAGTTTGCCGATTCCTTCAATCTTTAAGGATTTTCGGTGAGGAACTACAGGAGTAGTTTGATGAGAGATTGAAAATCAATAAATCATTGCAATAATTCGAAAGGAAAAACAAAAAAAGTGTAATTAATGACATTAAAAAAACAAAATTTTCTGTGAATATTGTTCTTTTTTATTAATGTCTAAACTATGAATGAATTATCTTTTAAAATCGAAGGAAAATATTGAAATATTTCACAAACTTCATTTACGAAATTTATCTCGATGATTAAACGATGATTTTTTGTACATATTTGAAGTGGATTATTTAGTGAATAAATAACATTTCAGCCAATTCATAAAAATTCAAAGCCTTGTTGCATTAAATTCTCGATCAATAGATAATTCAGGTTTACATATTATTTAATTTTTATTCGTTTTTGAAAATTCAAATTGCTAAAATTTCAATGCTTACTGAATCTTGATAATCATATTGTTCTTGTATTTCCCATGAGAAATTAAATTTCAAAGATAATTCTGTCTTAACTTTAATTAAGAAAGCGGCTTTTAAGATTTAATGTCAATAAGGATATTGAATTAATTTTTTTTTTAACATCGGAGACCGTTTCTTTTCGTTTCATTAATGAAGTTCAAGGATCTTCAAAATCGCGGAAATTCTATTGAAAAAACTTCACTGAGAGAAGTGGCAGTTAAATCGAAAAATAATGTATAATTAATTTTGAGAATAACTCAGAAACAATGAGATCCTCATTAATTCATCAGGAAAATTTTTTTGCAGCCCACAAAATCGTCTGCATCTCGCAACAATTTTTTAACGTGATTCTTCTTTATCATCTCATTAATGTATTGTTTTGAAAATATATCCAAAACTATTTCATCAATCTGACTAATTTGAAAATTCTGCACCGTTGACACTAAAATTCCCCAAAATCCCGTAAAACCGTTGAATGGATCGAATGAAAAGTACAAAGCTCGAATACTCGATGAATCCATTAACAAGCTGAATAATTTAACTCCCATGAGTGTCTATCTAGCCAATTACGTATGTTATTAACACCCATAGTGGGCAGGAAAAGCTTGTATGTTTGAAAGAGAGGATTAGTTACTCGGTTTTCTCGCTTGAGTTAAAGTTAAAGGTACGAAATGGGATTCCCCGTGGGTACCATTTCACAAACGATGTACGAGCTTTGACTACTTTCCTCACATTTTCATCCGAGCTAGTTTTGTATCATTCATGTCAAAAGTTCACATGTATATTCACTAAAATGAAATGGTTGTTGGCTCCCTGAATGTGTTGGGGTCAACTTCATAGATATTTATTAGAACGTCGGGTTGGAGCCGATGTCAACCGCTAAGTGTGATAGTCTTGCCTCAATGAAGGTCATGTTTCTTTGTTTACGTCTCGGTTTACGCGATTATAAGAGAGCCGTGGGTGTCTATTGTTGCGGATTGTGCCAATCATCTTCATAATATTTGGACTTTTTCTTCTTTGTTATTATTATTTTTACTTTGTGCGTCATTGGGGAAATTGGTGAAATTGATGAATGCGTCGGATATTTTACGTTTGGAGACATTGCAAATGGCGGGTTTGAGTAATTTTATGAGCTTCGTGAGGGAACCTTGAAAAAATGAGTGTAGATTCAATTTTTGTACATTTTTTTAAAAAAGCACTTACGCCCTTTTGACTCTAGGGTGACGATATTATAAGAATGGACTAATGATATCAAACAACGAAATTAATAGTATAATAGTATTTATTTCCGGTTTAGTACATAAATTTCTTTTCTTGTACATTTTGCTTGTTTTTTTGTCAATTGTTCACTTTTTGTTCGTTATTCTGATTATGTTTTAGTTTTTACAAATCACTTGTGTCTCTTGTGTCTGTGTGCTTGAGTATTTCACATTAACAACGAAATTTAAAGCAATTTTTATTTCTCGCATTATCGTGAAGAGTATGGGAGCTAGATGAACCGTATCACGGAATTTTTAAACAGAAATTTTCTCGCGTTTTTTTCAAGCGAATAGTGAATTTAAGAAGAATTCATGAAATTTATCGTTCGACGCGGAAAAGAATCATGGAGATGATTCATGCACGAAGAATTCGAATAATTCACAATCATTAAAATTATATGGGCTATTAATTTTTGAATGGCAAATCCACAGCAAAACGCAATATTTCTCACTTGAAGACATTTTATGTTCCCTCAAACTATTTCGCGTTCCATTATTTTTCAAATATTTCAACATAAAAATTTCTTCATACGTGTTAAATGAAAAAGTAAAGTCAAATTGAACGGAGGGTTGAATATGAATCCGACGATACTCCAAATATAATCACTTCAATTGAATTTACATATTATCTGTGAAAAGAGAAATCCAATTAATTCATCAAAAATTCATTAACATAACTCATTACACATTCAATATGCATATGTAAATGAAAAAAAAAATTTGATGTGAATTTGTGCTATCACACAAATAAACCATCTGCCCACTATTTGTTACACATTTTCTTCATTTCATGTGTATTCATTTAACCTCCGGATGTGGCAGAAAAAAATACGTGAAATAACAATTATTGCAGCAAAATGTGGTTTCCAACCACAGACGTGAGTGGGAAGCTCAGTAAAATGAGAGAATTGAAAAAAAAAAACAAAACAAAAAAAAAGTTGAGCGCACAGAAGTTCATGAATATGAAATTATTGAAATCATAGAACAATACAGAAAGTAGAAAAAAATAGGAATGAGAAAAAAACAAATATTTGATGAAGCAGAGAGGTTAAAAAATTCAAATAACATTATTTAGCCGGGTCCGTTAAATAATTAATTATTTAATAATCAATTATATTTTTCATTGAAAATAAATGGAATAATGAAATTGTTATTGGATCCATTAAATTTTTTTAATTTCAATTGAATAATCAAATTGCAAAAACGAGTTAAATTTGAATGCTACATACAATGTATTCAATTTTAATTTAAACACGTACGAATTCACGGTCGTACAGAATTAATGACGGGCCAATAATTACAGCCATTATGGCCGTTGGGAAATGCGAAATCGCAATTTCCATTCCGATTCGCTCGTTTACATTAAATTTACTTTTTGCAGTTGAGAGAAGGTTGAGTGGGTGGGAGAATGGGAATGAAAACCATTCCACACGATTCTTCCATTATTACTTTTTCTCTTGGAAATGCCATTCTTATTTTATAGTTTTTTTTCACCACTTCTTGCTCTCCTCGACATTAAAAGAATATACGATTTCATTAGATTTTCCACAATTTATTGCATTTTTTCTTTGAATTTTTAGGGAACATTTTTTGAATCGCATTCATCAAAGTTAACGTCAATTGTTCAGTGAACTGTTCATTATTCTTAATTAATGGGAGAGAGTAGAATTTATTATTGAAGAATCATTAATGTCAATGAAAAGAAAATGATTTTTCTTTTTTCTTTTTCATTAATAATCATTCCTGAGCGTGAATTAATATATTCATTGAATAATTCGATCTATCGTGGGAAAATCCAGAAATAAACAATCATTAATTGAGTGAATTCCACCGATTCTTTCTGGAAATGTCGAAGAACTTAAGAATTTATTAATGAAATATCTGTTGTCCTTGATTCATAAGAGAGTTAGAAATTTATATTCGAAAAACCATTAATGTGAGTGACAAAGAAATGATTTTTCTATTGTCCTTTCCATTAAAAATCGTGACTGAGCATTAATGAATACATTCATTGAATAAATTCATTAATCCTGAGAAAACACTTAAGTAAACTATCATTAATCAACGAAACTCGACACTTTCTTTCGGATGAGTTATCAAAGTTAAGAAAGTTTTATTAATTAAAAATGAGAAGCGGGTGTTGTTCACATACAAACAAAATTTCTCTCAATGTTTCAACGAGAATTTCAAAACTCTCTTAATCATCGGAAAGTACTATTTTCATCAGAACTTTCGTTCGTCACAAAATTTCAATTAATCTTAATTTCTAATGGGGACGCAAGAAACTACAGATATTCCAACAATTTATAGTCAAAGGAATCGCTCAATAATTTGTTTACATACTGAGTAATTGGGTCAGTTGTTAATGGAATTTGGGGTAAAGCCCATTGAATTTAACTGGTTATACACAAAAACCCAAGCACAATTGAATTCTGTGGTTGATCTAATATTAAATGGAATTTTGGCAAGGGTTTTGATGAAATTGTGGACTGGAGATGAAATTCCGAGGGGAGTGATGGATAATGTAATAATTGATGCGGCATGTGGTGGAAATTTCCAGGCTTTGATTTTATCAATTACTTTCGTAACGTTTTCCGTGAAAGAAAAATGAGATACGCCCTTTTTGCCCTGCACCTTTTTTGTAGCTCTTGAAATTTTCTACAAAAAAGCATCAGCGCAAAAAGGGCGTATCTCCATTATTTTCAGAGATATTCGCAAAAAACTGACGACAGAATAAAATCGATTCGTCTGAGAATTCCATAGTCGTGTTTTTCATTAATTTTTCCCAGACGCTCTAACCTCCCTTAGAGCTTTCATTTTGGCAGATGTATTCCACAAAATGGTGCATCACAGTCTATATATGCCAAAAATAAAATAATTGATGATACTTCAAGACGAAACTGCGCATTGTTTGAATCAAAGATATCTCTGTAATGCATATGACGAACTTTCACGTTTGGTTTAACCATTGCTGGAGAATAGCCACATAGTTTGTGTGCGTGTGAATACGTCAAGTCCAACGTTTCTATCACATGTAGTGGCTATTACCGTCTCCATTGTCCCTCTGCGCCGACAAATGTCCCATTGTCGAAGGTTTACAGGCGGACATAGACCAAGCCATATCCATTTCCTACTGTTTGCAACTACCGGATTGGATAGCCCTGGTCTAGTTGGCTCTCCGTCAATTGTGATAACATAAACCAACAGTCAACTTATTTTTTTGAGAATTTTATTTGTAGTTGTAAAGTTTGATCAGAGACGTTAATAAATTTATGATCATGCTCTAGTGTTTATTTTTGTGTATGAAATAAGATAGACGCAGCATTGTCATAAATTCTCGTGCTATCATAGAAACAATGAGAGATATTCTTAATATTTTTACCGAGAGACAGAAAACTTCCGGTGGAAATGATACCTGGGAACTTCTTTTATTCGATTTCTTTGAAATGTTTGTTTGAAAACTGCGGCATCGTTTTGCATTTTTCGAAAATTCCATGTTTCCGCGGTTTTAATTGTCGTAGCGTGTCGACGCTGCACGCGAATGAAGACTGACATTATTTCCCGTCGATTGTATTTTCTGAAAATGCATTTCTATGATAATTGAGGGAAATATGAATAATTTTGTGAGGATCCGTTTTTCAAGTACGGAAAAAAATTATTGGTAGAAATTACCGAGATTCTTCTTACGAAGGAGTCTTGTATGTAAAAGTAGAGATTTTTACTTACTTTAATTTAATTGATACAGAAAAACTAATGATTTGAGAAAATAAATGGATTTGGATTGATTACTTTATTTTTCTGATTAGTGAAAATCTCTGTATTCTGAATATTACTGAGTATATTACTAATATTTTCAGTTTTTGACAGTATTTTTTATCTTTCTTTTTTTCTTTGTATATTTCCGTTAATTTACAGCAAAACTCAATTCAATTTTAGTGAAGTAAATGGAAAATAATCCCAACTTTCGAGGAATTAAGGCTACTTCTCAATTTTCAATTAAAAGAATGAATTTGATCAAAAAATTCAAATTCCCTAGATTATTCTTCACCGAAATTCTCCAAAAATTGACGTTTCCATTGTCACTGATTTTTTCCATAATTTTATTTACCATTAACACTTTTCCATCGAAATAATCAGATCAATGAATTTTGCCAATCCACGCCTATCAATTAAACCCATTGAAATGTCCGTGGAAATCTCATAACTCTACATTACCAATTCAAATAGTCAAAATGTAGTTGAATTGCCCATGAAAAGCATTCATGTCTGAGAGATAGAAAAAAAAGTCAACATAAAATGAACAAAAATCAATAATTGCTTTTTTTCCCCGGTGGCCTATTTCTTTCTGGACCAATGCAATCATTTTTTTCCACAAAAAATAGAATTCTGCAGAAATCTCTTCTCAAATAAACAATTGAACAATTGTTCATCGGTTCCGGTAAAACAAATGAACAGAAAATAGAAATAAAATCGCATTCGATTTATTCCAGTAATTCTTCATCTTCCAATGCAAATGAAATTCCCATTGGACTGAAAAAAAATCAATTCCACATTCTTCTTTCAATTAATTAAATTTCAATGAAACGCGCTTCAACCAAAAAATTATTTTTAGCACTGACCATGAATTATTAAAATCTCCGATAACATTCCTGATCAAACAAACGATTGATTATTCTAAAAGAAAGAATATATAATTTAAATTGCTAAGCATAGAATTTGAAAATTAAATCCTTGACACACACGAAATTTCTGCGGAATGGACAACGATTCAAAGGCAAATTCAGTTAGAAAGCGGTAGAAAAAGATAAATTTATTATTATTATCATTTGGAATAAGTTTTATCGAAATCCTTCAAAAAGTAGGACAGATACGGAATTTTACCAGAATCCTTCCTGTAGTCCTTATTTCGCTCCACAAAAAAGATTCCTTCAAAAATTTCCGTATCTCGCTTCAATGCAAAGATATTGCACGAAAATCAACTCCAAAATTATACCGACTTATCTCATTTTAGCTCACCACTGAATTATTTAACGTTAAAATAATTTTTTTTATTAACAAGCAGTGAGTCAACAATATAAAAGCCGTTTGGATGCAGTAAAATAAATGTTATTGAATGAGTTAAAGTGAGACAGATATAGCTAGGAACGGGGACATCGGAAATATAAAGAGTGAGAGAGAGTTATAGAGACGCAAGTGAGAGACTCTCGAGTCCAAAGTCCATTATTCGGACCTTAAAGTCTGTTTCTACGTGACGAGGGCACTTCTTTCGCTTGTTTTTAGTATTA
Organism: Aleiodes sp. PSUC_FEM 10030003; assembly: GCA_018902275.1. Classification (NCBI taxonomy): domain Eukaryota; kingdom Metazoa; phylum Arthropoda; class Insecta; order Hymenoptera; family Braconidae; genus Aleiodes; species Aleiodes sp. PSUC_FEM 10030003. The sequence goes on from JABSMS010002597.1 coordinate 9,842, forward strand.
TATATATTCTTAAATGTGCGTGGGTGTTGCGACACGCTTCCACACCCACTCAATTCGTCTCTGCTCGTTTCTTTTTTTTTTGGGAGGGAAAAACGTGAAAAATCAGGAGAAAAAGTGAATAAAAGAGGTCGAAGCATTCTCAAGGAAGAAACACCAATTTCGAACACTATTTTGTTTCGCCAAGTTTTTTTTTCCTTCAATTCTCTTCAGGTCGTTACGATGACAAACACGAGCACGTGCGTGACAGCACGCCCGCCAGGCCGGGCACACACCGTGGACTTTGGACTCAACAGGGAAAAAGACGCGAATACCTCGTGTATGAGCAAATGTCATCAAGCTGTTTAAAATTATCACGCCAAATAATTTTTTCTATTTTATTATTATTTTTAAAAAATGTTCAACTTTTTTTTCGTTAAAAAAAATGAATTGCCTGTTAATTTGATCAATTAGTCACTTCAATTACCAGTGGTTCTCTGAATATTATAGAGAATTAAAAATTATTTTTTTGCAAATTTTTTAAAATCGAGTGTGAAAAAATTGTGCAATTAGAAAGCCGCGAAAATTATGAATCCTTGGAAATTGCAAGAACACTTTCTCAATCATTGAGGAAGAAAAATTGCTAATTATCCATCGTAAATCATTAAATATCCAGTTTTAATTAATTTCCGGTTTTCCGTTTTCGAAAATATTCCGAAGAATATTTCTCAAAAAAAATTTCATTCAATTTATGATCATTGGAAAATTGCACATCAATAATAGTAATAAAATGGAAAAAACCTGAAATTACCGTTTTAAAATTACGAAATCGGTTGTAACCAGAACAAAGACCGATGATTGCCTCTATCATGGTATTAGAGTAGCAAAAAATAACCGAAAAAAAATTAATTTGCAAAAAAAACCAAGAAGAAAAGAGAATGGAGAGTGAGAAAAAACGAGACGCTGAGCGATTTAAAAGGAAGATAGAGTGTAGTCACAAAAGAAATAAAAAAAATTCTGACGTTTGTAACCTTGAAATGACAACGCTACTGTGAGAAGTCATTCGGGATAAATACAGTAGGTAAGCCACGCTCTTGCCTCGTGTTCTGCACGTTTTACTCATTTAGAAAAGCACGCTTGGCACATATGATCATCATTCTTTTCTCCGTCGTTTTTCTCGTATTAATTCTTGAATTTTTGCATGTACATGCGATAGGTAAATTTCCACCTCTATTTAATATTCTATTTTTGAAATATTTCCGTTTGCTATCTACAATTTTACACTTCATTTGGAGATCACGTGAGAATGATTACGGATCGAATGAAAAAGTCGAACAAAAAATATTCGTGTGACAAAACCAATTTCGACCGTTTTTTTTTTCGATGATTATTTACTGAGACTTGTATCGTTTAAACAGGGCGGGAACGCGCGACTGGCGCCCCCTATGTGGAGGATTCATTGATCGTTCAATATCTCCGTGAATAATGGAGATACAAAGAAAAATCATGGGATGAATTTTATTCGTATTGATAAAAGCAACGTTTTTTTCCAATTGTTTTCATCACTGACAGTTGTCGCGGAAAATTGCTATGAATAATGTAAATAATGGGAGTGGCAGAAATATTTAAATGATTTTTTCAATTATTCATTGTTTACACTGCGTTTGATGAGTTATTGATTTTTTAATGAAAATGTTAATGATATTAGCGTCGCGTATCATTAATGATGTTTTCTTTTCTCTTCTCTTCTACTCTCATTGAAAGATTGTTCAAGCGAGATAAAATGAAATTCAACTCTTTCTTTGAATGTAACTTGTGAAGTTAAATTGCAGGGAAATGAGTAAAGAAAAATTATTCCGCAGGGTTTTACGAGTTTAAGGAATTCTCAAAGAGTTTTTTCAAAGCCCCGTAACTTTTTATTAATTATTTAAGAGTCAGGAAACTCGAGGGAAAATTATATTCCATCGTTGATAAATAATTCATCACAAATGTCAAAAGCCAAAGAGAGTATTGATAACTCATTAATGATTATTTAGTCGATATAAATTGTAGCTAAAATAAATACAAAATAAAGGAATGAATTTCTTCTTTTTTGTTTAAAATGATGAGTAATCGATTGTGAAACTTAAATCTGAACTTTGTATTTCATACGATTGAATTTATATACACTTGTGTGTTTGTAGATGGTTTATAATCAAATGAAGTATTTTCGATGCCAAAGTCCAATGTGCGGAGGTGTGCGTGTGAAACACACCTCAAGTTTAACGACCCCACGTCACACAGATGTGCGTTACACTTCTGCGAAACAAAACGTTTAAAATAGATGGTAAAGTTTTTTTTTTCTTATCATAAAAAGCATTACGTTTTGTGATTACAATGATTAGCTACATCTGGTTGAATGGAGGATAAAAAATTTGAGTAAATAAATAACTTTGCTGAGAGAATGAGAGAAATATTTAGAAAAGATTAGTCATAATTTGTGAATTGTTATTTATCGCTGGGAATTTTTACGAAAAATTAACGCAAAAAATATGCTTTTTCTTCCATCAAGTGTTATTTAAAAATTAATTATTTCGTCATTAAGCGGAGAAATGAAAAGGGAAAATAATCCACGAAAGAACAAAGTGCAACATGAATAATAACTTTTGGAAGATGAAATTTCCCATTCTGACGGAAAAATACGCCTTTTATTCATGAAAGGAATTATTCATGATAGAATTTTTTTTTAATGCTAAAGTAGAGCAGTTGATGGACTCTACAATTTATTATTTACAATAATTATTTGTTTTTTTTGTTTGTCCCTGACTGGTCGTATAGAATGACATGAGATAAAAAGAAACGGCTGCTGCGTGAATATACTTTAATTACAATTTCTTGATAACTGTAAGATAAATTAGGAATTTCATTGTTGCTGTGCGTAATTCAGTAGCGAAGCGATAAAACAACGTAATTTGATTTTGTCTTGAATTAAATTTTTGTGAGATATGTCGGAACGAGTGCGACACTTTGGAATTTTCGTAGACGTTTTTTTTGTGAAGTAATAAAAGACTTGAGGACGTTGAGCGGCTTTGAAAAAATAGTGAAAAATTAATAAAAATTGATTATGTTTATAATTTGAAGAAGAAAATTCAGGGAAATTAACGGGTAACGGAATCCAGTGCATTTTCTCAATCTTAGAATCCATTGTTTATTGATGATTATTAATTTTTTGCAAAGAAAGAGTTGCAGACTTGGCATAACGCAGCAATTCCAATTTTTTTTGTTTTAGAAAATTTGAGAATCATAAATAAATAATTCGTTTTAAGATTGGTAATATGCCATGCCTTCCGTTATCCCTTAAATAAGAAATTGGTTATATCTCCGTCAAGAATGAAAAAATTCTCAAAATTTCGGAGCATTAAAAATAATTCTAAACACGATTTTGGATGAAAATTTCATAATTATTAGATTTTATTCTTGAAATAAATAAGAGGATCCTGCTCATAATTATAGAATTTTTATTTGGAATCCTGTTTAGAATTGCTCGGTATGCTCAAAATTTTTTAGAATTTGTTCACCATTTTTGACAGAGATATAAACAATTTTTACTCATTACCCGTTGAACCACATATAATTTTATTTATTGATTCTCTTCGTTAATACCTTTCTGAATCCCCTAAAAGTTTTGGAGATTTTTTTAATCCCATTATAAACATAATCTATTGTGTTTTATCAAGTTCCTCAACACCCTCAAAATTTCCGGATGCCCCGGAAAATTCTCTAATTTCCATATTAGACTTCGAAACTTAATAACTCTCCCCCAAAATGAAAGCAATTAACTTCCCGAAAATTCTTGCATATCATCTCAAGCCAGACTGTGATGGGTTATCTCTAAACATAACCTCTCCAAGTATAAAATAACCCAAAAGCCACAAATTCCAACAACGAGTGAGTTATGGAACTTCTCAATAATTTCACAAGGCTTTCAGACTGATTGAAATTGTGAAGCTATTTAACCATTTTACTCTTAATGACCATATGCATTAAGTAAAACTATGTACGCATCATTAAAGACCGCAGAAACCGCAGTGCAGCTGCAGTTCAACTTCAGTTGTACCAACCCGAGAAATTTTCATTAACTTCCTCTCTCTCTCTCGTTTGCTCTTCCAGTTCCATCTTCTTTTTTTGCCGCTTCTCCAAATCTCTCGAGAGATTCTCTAGTGCAAACTTGCGAATATATTTACAAAGTTTAAAACTTAACGTTGAATTGGAAAAAACATGGGTGTAATACCCATGAGAAAATACATTTCGTTTTAACTGTGTATACTGCAGAGTTACCAATGAGACTTTGGATAGAAATTGCTTTTCCAATTTTATAGAATAGGAAGTGAGAGAGAGATGGCGAAACTTGTACATCTATTTCTTCAAGAAAATGGCGTTAAAACAGCTTCTATTACGGTTCTCTGGGTTTTCAATTACCGATGGGCCAATTCGATTTGGCGAATTCTCTTTCTCACTTACTCACTTGTAATTGAGAATCTAATACCTAGTACGTAGTTCTTAAGGATCGATTCTATTATAAATGACTGTGCTGATTCTCCTTTTTCTTCCCTTTTCCCATGTTTCGCTTCTTCGAAGGGAGCAAATTATCTGGGGAGCTTTGCAGATGAGAAAACCATTTTCTAGGGATTTCGGACCGTTCTTTTTCTTCGATATTTGAATGAGAAGGGCTTCTCGTTATTTTTGTTTTCTTCTCGTGAATTTTAATTAATTTGGTGGTTTCGAATTACAGTTTAGTGGATGATGCAGGGAAAAAAATAGGTTTTAGGGTGGTTTTCGATGAATTGTGGGGAATAAAAGAGTATTTGTTTGAATTTACACTGAGAAAACGACATTTTATCGTTTCGTTGCATTGATTGCTGTTGCCAAATCGAATTACGTGAGATAGAGAGAGATGAACGCTTTAATACTACCTCTGAATTGACATTTCTCGATAATTGAGCTGCTAATTAGGTTTCTTACTATTATTATTATATAGCTGAAATGTTTTCTTTACCAATAATTCGTTCAAGTGGTGAAAAAAAATCGAATGATTTATTTCAGATTCTCTTCGAGACGAATAGAACTATAGGAAATTCTCAGAAGGGTTCTTCCGTGGAGAATTTCATGAACTACAAAAACGGTGTTCTGACAAATAATGACATTGTTGAGGTATTCTGGGTAGGGGAAGATAAAAAATTGTTGAAGTGTTTTGCAACTAAAGCTTTACACTGTTAAAAAAAATTGAAAATTCAATGTGAATATGTAGATGAAATTTAGAAAACGCAATTTTAATTCTAGTTATCCTTGAAATTTCATAATTCATGAAAAATTCAAGAACGATATGATTTTTCAGATCTGATAAACTTTGAAATTTTAATGAGCTACGTGAATTTTCAAATTCGAAAAGAAAATTGAATAATATATGAACTTGAATATTCGATTATTCGAAAATTCAATGCAACAAGGCCTTGAATTTTCATGAATAGTCTGAAACTTCATTCAGTTACTGAATAATCCACTTCAAATGTATACAAAAGAACGTAATTTCCAGAAATTTCGAGGAACGATTTTCCATGAAATTTCAAATCTTGTTTGAATCTTCTCATATCAAATGAATTTTCAAGAGTTAAATTTCGTTGAATTTCAAGTTCACTAAAGTTTGTTGAATATTTCAATATTTTTCCTTGAATTTTATATATTAACTTTCCACCAGTATAATTAACGAAATTATATTTTCTCTCATTGGTTGAAATTCACATGAAAAAAATAATAAAAATAATTTCTTGATTAAATCACCCAACAACTTTTTCCAGTCACTCGTTCAATGATCGCGAAAGAATCGATAAATAATCTATCCCGATAATGAGTTTATGACGTAAAAATGATTGAAGATGAAAAAAAAAAGAAAATTACGAGAACTCATTATTTATTGTGATAGATTAATTATAGACTCTTTGGAACAATTTAAACATCATATCGATTTATATTCCGATTGATGTTGGGTGACAGTGTTCATGTTACGTACAAACTTGACTCCCTACAGTTCATGTCCAAGGCCGGATAGTAATGACCACCAATTACCCCTCAAATGATACTCGATGATGCATGTAGGGAGCTTGATTATACGCTCCTGCCACGCGCAACCAAATGTAATCACGTGTTTTGAATTAATCGTATCAATCTCATTTTGATATACGATATGACATTGATTTGTGGGGAAAACTGGCGGGAAAATATGAAAGTCAATTTCTTAAAATTAAAATAAAATGAATTGATAATTTCCGGTTATTTTCGATAATTTCATTGAAGGAATCGGAAAATTTACGTTGGAAAATGTTACACGGTTAGAGAATTATTATTTAAAATTGAGCGGAAAAATATTGAAATATTTAACAAACTTAAAAAAAAAAAAAAATGAACAAACTTCAGTTAACTGAAATTTCATGAAATTTATTTCTTGAACATTTTGGCGTTAAAATTTAATTTTCCTTTTTGGGCCATAAGAAAATATTCTAAGAATCTAAAAAAAAATTGAATGATTTCATTCGTAAGAAAAAAGCATTTAAAAAAATAACTAAATTAATAGGAAAAAAAACTCGTATACATTGGTTTTGTCTTGAATGCATTTCATTTATTAAATATATTTCATGTCCATGTTTCTATAATTATTTTGTGTTTGTGTAAAATACATTAATATTACTTTGCGATAAGATTTTTTGAAATATTCCGGAGAAATAGAATCCAAGCATAATAGAATAATTTTTTAATGATCTTCTAGCTGAACAACATCGGAAAATTTTCAAACATGAAAAGTGACCAAAAGAAGTAATAATAATTCCATTGATGAAAGAATTGAAAAAAAAATTGAACTTAATAACAAGAGAAGAGGGGGAAATACCGACGAAAAAGTAATAAGAGATTGACATTTGGATGGATACTTTGATGGAATTATAAAGTAAAATGGGAAAAATATATTTTTACATTGTTGTTTCTCATTCATTTTATTTTCACATTAAAGTGCAATATACATATATATAGATATATATATATCTCG